>JABUQX010128555.1:0-17500 GCA_015478945.1 Trachelipus rathkii
CTATTCTTCTTAAATTGTGTTATTTGATGAAGTCAGGCATTAAATATAAGATTACAATAGCCATATATAATAATTTGCTAGAATTCGGTGTAATAATTTTGTATAGGAATAACGATAATTACTACTCTTTTCCCATAGGTTATGATTTTATTAATTCATAAGAGTTAGTAAAAACAAATACGGCCGCATCAATTCATGAAGTTTCTCGCGCTATAATCGTATTATTATTATAGATCATTAAATTGATTACAAACAACCAAATTTATAATGTACTTATCTTTATGTATTAGTGCACGATACATTAACTTATTAATATATACCTATGTTTTTATTTGCCTTAATTAATTCAATTTTATTAATTTGAGGAGTAAATTTATAAATGTGTATGTATGAAAATATTATAGACTACGCATAGGACGCTTTTATAATCTATTACAATATAATATCATAACAACTTGCGGTTGCCCATATCATATAAAGTCACCTATCCTATAACCGGTATTTGTTTTACAATTACTCATATAATGATTTTGATAACTCTATAGAATATATTTTCTAAGCTATCTCTTATATTATTATATATATATATACTTATTTCATATAATCTCTAATTATATTATTATTAGTAATATATATATATATATATATTTAAATTCTATATATTATAATTATATATTTATACTATTAATTATATAATTATAATTATATATATATATATAATATTATATTATTTATATATATATTATTATATAGTATATATAAATTATTCTATATATATATATTTATATAATAAAATTTTATAATATACAAATTATTGGTATTTAGATAATACAGTAAGAGATGCTTTGACCCATTACTTTGCGGTGTTATACATATAATGAGAGAATAGGGTATAGCACACTTTATCTTTAACCACATACACATGTCCATGTAACACCAAGAGACTCGAGTAAAAATGTAAACAGAGCAAGAGAAAAATATAACAAGAAAAATGATAATCACGTGAAATCTTTACTGGCGAACGAATACTACCAACTTGATATATCGGTTAGACATGGAGTGTATTATGCGGGTTGTGCTGTTTACACTTAGATTCATCGTTACCTATTTTTACTAGACTACTACACTTCAATATTTAATACATGGTAACTATAGATTAGATTATTTCCATCGTATAAATAAATCTCTTCACATTAATTTTCGTCTGTGTTTTATTATTATTATTATTTCAATATTTAATTATTTTAATTATGAATAGAATAGTAGCGGAGTCGATAAACCAGATAGCATTTGTGTTCACAACTTTCGGCTCTCTGTCTTTTTATTTTCGCTCCACTACTACTATGCATCTCTCACGTGCTTATATTACTCATACATACCGATGGTTTGTTGAACCATTGAGAGTAACCCGCAAACAAAATACGAATCCTCGCGGTGTGTCGCAAAAAATCAGAGAAAATCTCAAAATCAAATAATATTTTCATATAAATCTCTAAATTCTAGCTCTCGATCTATTCACTCATTCATATTATCTATCTATATTTTCATTATCTATATAATAATTCTAATAATTACTATTATTTTTCATTACTATACTATCCTATCTATTATCTATCTATCTAGTTCTTCATCTAATTCTACAATTTATTAATCTTCACTTATTTATAGATTTTCCTTGATTTATTTATATTTATTTTCATATTTTTTAATTAAATTAATTTTTATTTAACTGGACATCTAATTTTGATATATCAAATAAAACCCCATTACCTATTCTAATCTATATATACATTTACTAATTATCATATCTTTATATCTGATAATCTTTATTCCTATATATACTTTCTATTCATATACTATATTACTATTTAAATCTATCTATCTATTAAAATCTATCTAATATTTATTATTAATTAATTCTAACTATCGCCATATACTTATACTATCTTCTACTACTTCATTTACATTACTATATCATATATCTTTAATTCCTTAATATCACTATCTTATCTCTAAATTACTATACTATATATATTATCTATTCTATTCTATATATATATATTATTATTTCTTTCTAATATTTATTCTTAATTCTATATATCTATATTCCTTTAATATCTATATCTATATTTTCATTTCTCAATATCTTTATTAGAAGTATCTCATTATGTTATTTCTAACATAAGATGAATACTGTATACATCTTATACTATTAGTTATCTATATATCTATCTATATCCTATACTAATGACATATTCATAATCTATATCATAAATCTTAATCTATCTTAAGTATTCCTATATATAATATATATTATAAATCTATAATATATAATATATATATCTATTATCTATTATTTTATATATATATTATTAAATACTTTACTAACCTATGATATCTATTTCATAGGCATACTTATCCACTTGTAATAATTTGGCATGTTATATTTCTACTCATCTTATCTATTTTTCGTCTTCATCCTTCTCCTAATATAATTCTTCACTTGGGCGAGCCACCTTCCAGCATATGCGTTCTGACATGTTTTGATAATTCTCTTATTTCTTCGTTATCAATCTATATAGGTTATTAATACTAATTTTACGCATAATATATTCTTTAATCTATTATTCGACCGGCATATGAGCTGCTTATAGCCATAACTCATTGAAGAATATGTCATGTTGGTATTAATTTCAAATTAACTTTGATTTCAAAGAATATATTATTGAAATGAGTGATTTTTAATAATAATTTTTTTCAATTAAATCATCACATTTAGGGTGTTAAGATATTCCATTTCAAACAAATGTATAGCAAATCTTCTGATCGTTTATAGACATACTTACGATAAATATAAGAATACATCAATTACATAGTTGATTGAGAATCATGCCCTGTTTCAATTATAAGGCTATATTTTACAAAATTGTTACATATTATTCGGTAAGCGCCGTAGTAGTCTAACGTTTATAAACATTGAGATATTAGATTATAATTAATGCCATTATTATACATCACTCTCAATAGGCGCTGTATATATCTTTATTATACACACTCACCCTTTATTTAATGTTATATACTCACTCTCATATTTACCTACATTAAATATATATTTAATAATTAGTGTTTATATTCTTCTCTTATAATACTATTAATAATTATATTATTATCATAGAGCACAACACATAACATATACATACACGAGAGATATTTTATATAATCGAGTTATTTTAACGAGCATTATAATTTTAATGTTAATCATAGATAAAGATCGCTCATAGTTATATTATCAGACATAATTTGAGATCAATCGTGATAATTCCGAGAGGCGCCTAGTGGGTGGCTGCGAGCCGACGGGGAGATAGAGGGCGGGCACTACATGGTTTAACCATATCCTCACCGTAGGGAGGGTACTGTAAGCGAACTCACCAATGCTGATATACCTAAAAAACCAAAAATAGCGGGGTCTATTATACGGATAGACACATTACTACTTATCCACTCGAAGGGGGGAATAGTCATTTACACTTGTTTTATTCTGCAACCTCGAGTAAGTTGCCCTATGAGACACCTATTACGAGCCTCCACTCGCATTAAGTGCAATTCTTGCGGTTTATAACTCCTTGAAGGTATATCCTCTTATATTTTTTATGAAACACCTTACAAATATAAAATAAAACCAAAATATTTAATCTTCATCAAATTGATTTTACACTTATAATTTATAATAAACATATTATATCGACCATCTGAGAATGATACGATTACCGAAACTTAATATCTGTTAAATATTTCAAAATCTGAATATTAAACTCTAGAAAGTATTTAAAAAAAAAAAACAATTTTTTTCAGTACAATTGCAATTAGTCGTATACGATATAAAATAAGAAAAACCTTTAAACGTTAATTTTTTGTATATCACACATATCGTTCCGTACTTAACTTTCGATAAATTAATTTGTATAAAGGGAAATTGATAATGTTTACTTTAGACTTAGTGTGGTCTTTTCTTCTTTTGTTGAGGCTTTGACAATACAAAATTAAAAATTAAAAATCTGAACGAGTCGCTGAAATATTCGATTATTCCTTTTTTCAAATCTATATAACTATTACTAAAAGTAGTTAAATTTTATCTACTTTATTTAAAATTTAAGCTAATTGAAATTTGACTATATAATAAATAAAATAATGCAATATATTTTAAAATTGATATAATTATCACTGATATTATATTATATCTTAATAAGTTATCAATGTTTAAATAAAGCGAAAAATTCTATCTACTTTATTATTATTATTAGAATAGTTCTATTTTAGTTTCAGTTATTAAAATCTTAGTATTATCTTAACTTCATATACTATAGACAAATAAGGCTTAGTCCATTATACTAATTAGTAGATATTTAATTTAATAAGTTTATTTATAATTTCTAATATTCTATATATCTTATATAACTTATATAAATATTATTATCAAGAAATTAATATTGTAATATTATTGAGGGGCTGTGAGTAGGATGTCGAGGTTAATGTTATGTATCCTGAAGTTAATTTATATATGTGTGTAATTAGTTGTATATCGATGATGTAAAGACTTTGTATCGTCTATTTTTAAAAATAATAAATAAACATACATAAAAAAATCTTTGAACCAGAATTACCTACATGACATGAAAATAACTTATTAGAGGTTGTCCGTTAAGTATAGTTACCTCCGTATACTTATTATTTATTTTATATATGCAAAATTATGGAGTGTCCTATGCCAAATATTCGTACTATTCCTTATGAAGCCGGAGGCATGCTATAACTAGATAATCACCTAACACTAGACATTCATACCAGAATATAGTATAATGGCAACTTGTCTTTGTATAGCAAACAGCGTAACACTCGACTGAATACTGTATACAAGGGAATTGGAATTTTCCTAAGTACTATCGATAGATATATTTATTATATTTAATCACATATAACATATATTATTCGAGTGAATTGGATAAAACATATTAAGAAGATCGTGATTAGGAGGACGGTAATGAGTTCTACAGTTATTTCGAGCAGTGGAGAAATGGAGAGTATTCTATGGGAGGTCGTAATCTATAGGCACGGAGCAACTTCCCAAGAACATGAATGAAGAGAGAGTTATATATACAAAGACTAATTAGATATTTTTTTTAGCGGGTCTGGTACATGGACGCAATATCGTATAAATTTTTTGGTACTATTTGTAAAAGATCATCGAGTTATTTTAGGGAGGGGCTTAGATATAATGAATTAGAATTCGAGACCGAAACTGTAGAGACAGTAAGAGGGGGGATACAAGAAAGTCTCTCTACCTTGTATCGTCCCCGATAGGTTTCCGAGATATATCTTTCGCACTATTGTGTTATAACTGAATTCAAATCCTTAATTAAACACTATTTTTGAGTCCTGATATTCATTTGATTTTTCCGAGTTATCTATAAAATTTTTCTATGTTTTACACATGATTTAAATAATTATGTTTTATTTAAGTGTAAGAGTAGTTAACATAAACACATTATGTTAACATACTTATGGTTTTGTAAAAAATTAATATTATATTAATAACAATACAACATTCAAAAATAATTAAGATTATCAGATAATATCGTATGAATTACAATACATTCCTTGGCAACAATAGCCAGGAATCAAATGTTATTAATAATATTTAGAAATATAATTTTATATTATATATATATAAATTATATTTTAAATTAAATTTTTGCGTTTTATTATTTCTTAAGTTAAATGAAATGTATAATTTTAATCATTATTATTAAGCTCATGAAAATATAATATTCCTTTTTTTCTAATTTAATGTTAATTTTTATCTTTCATCTCAATATATATTATTATATTTAGAAGAATTATATTTTTATAATAATAACTATATATAATTTTATTAAGTTTTTATAGATATAATTTCATATAATTTAAATTAATTTACTTTATACATTATAATTTAATATATATATTATTATATATTAAATTTAAATTATTATATCTTATATAATATATATATAATATTCTTCTTATTTAAATAATTTAATATAATCATTATTTAATTAATTATATTATAGTTATCATATATATTAATATTAACTTACTTAAATATCAATTTTAGTTAAAAATATTTGCATAAAACACATCTTTTATATTTAAATATTTGGTTATATAAACATATATATTAAGCTACTACCAGTAGTATTGTGAATATAATAGCTACTATAATGAAATTATAAAATGGAATAAGTGATCATAATTCCATAGGCATGTAATAATAATATTTAAATTCTCATAACTATATCATTTATCTAAATAATTAATGATATATACGTTAATATATCATAATGATAACGCCGATATTTTATCACCTAATATAACTATACTTAATCAGTATAACTCATCACACTACTCACCTGGATAGGTAGCCCGACTGAGAGGTGGTTGAATAGGTTAGTATATATATAAATACATATATTTAATAGGTATTTGCATTTAACAAGTTCAATATGGTATTAATAGCAATGCAATTAGATGCGACATATACAACATCTTATATATATATTAATAATCTTCTTAATATACTATATTTATATATATTAATATATATATATCATATTATATATATATAATATATAATTAACTTATAATTTACTATTATAAATTAATATAAATGGTAATATTATCAAAGTTTACTTTAGGGCTATGGTGAAAACTAAGTTACCAGACTAACAGAATAGCCAGATATCAAATTGACAACTTATTCGATGGTCCATCCTATATGGCTAATCGCTACATATATCGATTATTAATCGACACATACTTTTCCTCAAACTTAGTAAATTTATTATATTCTTATTTTTCCGCTCCTTGATCTATATAACTGAGTGTGATTTTACCTACTATATATTAACTGAGGAAGCTGGGATATTTGTGTGAGATGAAAACTCAAATAACAAAACTTGTATATTTTTCCACAAGTTGATATTCTTCATCTTTACAATAATTAATCACCTAAATAATTTTCCATGGCGAAACTTTATATCATATCTGGGTCGAAAATGTACAAAGTAACATTTATTAATATATTTTTACCTGACCTAACCTAACTCATCCTAACCTAACCTATAAACTAACCTAAATCACACCTATAAACTATATATATAACCTATATAACCTATCTCATTAGTTATCGCGCATCCGGGCTTATAGATAACTAGGCAGGTACACAATAATAACAAACGATTAATAATTTAAATCAACATATATTCAACATCGCATTTCTCGATTATATCTACTAATACTACACAATTAATAGTATCTATCAGGATAACTTATCTTTACTTAGTATATCTAATAGACTCGCCTTATTATTCACCTTGTTAGCTAACAATTTCCACTCCGATTTAGTCTTTATTGATTCAACATGACTTTACTACTGTTTACGTGGTGGGCGTTAAAGTCCACATAACTTTAGTTGATATATAATATATATATATATATAATATTAATATATATATTAATAATATATAATAATATTTATATATTAATATATATATAAATATAATATATATATAATATTTATATAATACACGATATAACTAGGTATCAAAATAGATCTTTAATACATTCTTAATGCTCATTATCGGGACATTTCTCTCAGGGTCAGCTGAACACCATCAAGCGTAAGAGGAGAACTGCACCTAACATTGCGATTGATTCAATAGAAAGGTACTTATAACCTACATTAACCTTACGATAATAATATTACATAATCAAGTTTAACAACAAAATCATCATAGCCCCAGCTGCTTTAGGTTAACACCCTATATTATATACTAACCCACTTTTGTCACATACTGGTACCCTATATAGTTACTTTCAATGTGATATCAGCGGTAGCTTGAGTAAAGGTCTACATTCTACCAAATCATGGATTAGGGTATAAGCTAGACCTGCGCTTACTTTTGTAAGCTCTAGTAAGTAGGAAATGTTCTCTCACTGAGTCGCGTCTGACATCTTCTCTTCATGTCTTCTTTGATGAAAAAAGTACCGTTGCGATGCTTGCAAAGCTTGCAAGCATTGGTTTACTTCAGAATCGAGAAGTAAGGCGCGGCAATCTGTCACTCCCCGGAACATGAGGCAATGGAACATCAATCCTCTGTCGTTGTCGCTGCTAAGTCGTCCGTCCATACCCATCGGGCGTAAAGTTCAGACTCAAACGCCTCTCTACGGAAAAAAACGTGGGCGCTCCTCTCTCACTCCATTCCATAAGATGGAAATCGTAGAGCTTGTCCATTGATTCTGTGAGGATATGAGGTTGATGAAGAAGTTTTATGGGAAAAT
Organism: Trachelipus rathkii; assembly: GCA_015478945.1. Taxonomy (NCBI): domain Eukaryota; kingdom Metazoa; phylum Arthropoda; class Malacostraca; order Isopoda; family Trachelipodidae; genus Trachelipus; species Trachelipus rathkii. The sequence goes on from JABUQX010128555.1 coordinate 8,377, forward strand.
GTTCAAACTGTTGGGAACTGTAAGCCGTATGGCACAAACAGCCTGGCTCAGATCTCAATTCTGTAAATATGACGAGACTACGCTGTCATGCTCCGCTCATGGCATATTCTCTCGGCGCGGGGTTCGAGTCCTAGTTCGGATTCTACTCTAGACAATTCTTACCTAGAAGTTCCCCTCCTTGAATAGGGGGCCTCATATTAGGACCCTGCTAGTTTGTCAACTTTATAAACAAAATTTATTCAAATACAAAAAAAAACATCATACCTATATACATTCATCTTCATCTCTCTCATCTTACGGTTCATCTCTCTCTAAATCTTATTATGCTATTCATACTACTACTCAATATACCTATCTCACACTCACCACTCTATATATATATTATATATATATATATATATATATATATATATATATATATATATATATGTACTATATATATCTATTACCTTAAATTTGGACTCCTACCCTCGTGCTGCTCGTGCTTAGAACAAGTTTAATCATTCAGCACGAAGACGGATCGATCTTATTACAAATTTTCAAATAATGTTTACGATAAAATTCTTCTCTTATTTTTCTTCTGCGAAAATTGGTCGATTATAACTACTCAAATCTAAATATATATATCTCTACTCATTGTCGCATCGTATTGGGCGATCTGTCTCTTCTTCCTCTTCCTCGTCTCTCTCCACTGGAACTATCATGCGCCGAAATTCATGCTGATGATCGGATATTATATATATATAATCAGCTCAATTATATGATAAACGTTTTTAATCTTTTATAAAAATATGGTTATACTGTTTCAGTATGTTTCAAATATCGCATAGAGGAGTTGGTGTCTTTGAATTTAGATTTTCATAATATTGATTATTAATTATAATAATGTTTTATAAAATATATAAATGTTATATTAAATACTTATTAAACAATATATATAAATAACTAAAAATTTAATTATAACAAAGAATAATATATTTAATAAAATAAATAAATAATAATAAAAGATAAATTAATGAAAAATCTTAATACTTAAATGAGAACCTCAATTTATGGAAGTAAAAAAATAACTATGATAAATATTGTAGTTAAATATATATACTGAAGGTTACATATATTAATAAAGAAAAACTATTTATAAGGCGGAGGATAGATTAAACTCAAGTTTATAATACTAATGAATATATTAATATATATATAAATTTATATATATATTATATCATTATATGGCAACGGGAGTTCAAAAGCCCAAGGTTCATTTTAATCTAGTTAATTCTTGAGTTCACTCTAGGTATTGATTTTAAACATGGCTAAATTAATATATATATGAGTAGGGAATTTAATAAAGTATAGGATTTTAATAAAATTTTAAACAGACAATATATATATATATATATTAGATAGCATGAGAGAAGAGGGAGAGAGAGAGAGTGTAAAGAGTTAACTGGAGTTGGCCCGCTGAATATATATATACCTAGGAGGTTCTCTTGGGATACTAACGTTATTAATTTTAATTTAATAAATTATTATATATAAATTATAAATTTATTATTAATATAATATTATATAAATTATATAATTTTAATTTATATATATTATAAATGAATCTATTATAAACTACAATTTCCCAATATCTATTAGTTTAGTATAGTTATTTACTATGTTTTTATTATTTATAAAACCTCAACCGAGCGGCTTCAATTTGGAAACTCAGCGTATGTAAAAATAAGGCTATACAATACTTACACACTCAATAATCATAAATAGCTTTGTACAAGTAACTCATATATATAATTCTACCTGTAGTTAGACCTAAGAATTTTATAAATGAACTCTATTACTAAACTACACATTTTCCAATACTATCTAGTTTAGTTAGTTTTTAGTTTGTATTTTACACATATCTTTATTATTTAGCAAATTATATTTTATTATTTTTTACAATATTTTACCTTAATTTTTTTTAATTTATATTTACACATAATAAATTTTAACTTGTTTTTTTTTTCAACATAGTTATTTAATTATTTTAGTATTTTTTTTCAACTCGGTATTAAATGTTTTAATAGTTTAGGTAGTAGTAATTTCATTAATTAATACTTTTACTATTATGTTATATTATTTACCTAATAGTAATTTCATTTTTAATTAATACTTGATCGTGAGTTTTTGAAAATGTTTGTTGTGTTTCTTAATGGCAGAATCGCAGGGTGGGGATCGCAGGAGAAGGGTTGGATGTAGAGGCGGGGGTTTTCTTTCATTTACTTTTTTTCTAATAGTTTCGCTAAGGCGTAATCCGGGCTAATTTCAAATATTTTGAACATCTCCTCACTACTTCTCATCCTAACATTTTTACTTCAGTCTCACCCAGCTAGCTATGGATTCCTTCTCTAGTAACCTAGATATATCTAACAAAAACACTCCTGTAACAAGTCTCTAAAATCTCTAATCTCTTATCTATGGCTTAAAATCTGTTTACGTATTACCGACATTATCTTGTTTTTCTGCTTCTATTCCCCTAATAGAAAGATTTTCAGGTACTTTTTTTTTATACTTTACTACCTTCCGACAACCTGGATTCTTTCCCACCTACTTGAGTTGAGGCTGTTTTTGATAGTATAATTTATCCTCATTTAGTTTCACAATACTAAATGAGAATTAAACTTTGTTCCAATTTAAGGGATTTCAACATAAACACACTACTTATTATTTGAAAGGGTGAATGTGGTTCTTTTTCGCGATACCTACTAGAATGCTCCTCATAACTAATGGATATTACGAAGATTTTTAAGTAGGATACGAATAATAACTTAACAATATTCAGACAATTTATTTTCCATATTTCCCTCCCCTACTGAGTTTGATTAAGTACAAACCTACTCGTAGTACATACTTATAGATGTGCTAATAATGAACACCATAATGAACAAGAACTATGGAGCTTTAATTTTCATTAATGGATCAGTTTTTTCAAAAAGACTAAATTCTTCTCTGTAGAAGAAACGCATCTTACCCTATCTTATTTCCATGTTGCTTGACCTTACAAAAGCGCTCACTTAAGCAGAACCTTTGGCTCAAAATTGTTTGTTGTGGTCTTCTTGACCCTAAAGTCGCTGTTACTACGGTTTCTAATCCTGTAAGATAAACAGGTACTTTTTGAATATTTTACAACCTTCCACGAGACTAAGATTTTCTCATTCAAATACTGAAGTCTTCAATTAAAGGGATTTCAACATAAACCACACAAAGTTGATGGGCTCCTCTCATACAGATACAGATGGTAAGTAGGTTAAATCATTCAGTATTCTTAACGATCTTAATAGTTGATTAGAGAACCTACCCATACTCTAGTTCGCCTCAATCAATTCTTAAACAAGCTTGCCTTATGCTTCACCACTAATTCTTCTCGTTATAATACCATTTTCTTTTCTATTGGTACTCTGGCCAAATTCTTGTAGCTCACGTGTGACACTTTCTCCATAAACGAACATTCTGGCACTTTAAAAGGGCTAATTAGTGGTCATTGCCTCGTTACTTTGCTAATTACGTTGTAAGGAATCCTGTTTTGGCTTGGAGGGAGACTTGGTGTCTGCTACAAAGGTTGGGGCAGTGATTACCGAGGGAGTGTACTGGTTCATCCCATCTTCAAATAAATCATTTTCTATTAAAAATCCATGGTTTGACGGCACGTGTTCTCTTGCCATTCAGGAGAGAGACAATCCATATTGGGCGTGGAAAAACCTCTCGTTCTCCTATCCCTCTTACAAATTTTTATTCTGCTCAGAATCATTGCAGGGATATCATTCAACAGGCTAAGTGCACTTCCTTTAAAAGCAAGTACGATGACCTTCTAATTTTGATAATAATAAATATTTAAATATATTTATTTCAAATAAAAAAATATTTATTTCGTATTGCCAAAAACATCTCTAATAAATAACTTCCGTAAATCTACTTTCCCTCCTCTTATTCGCTTTGACCGTTCTGTGGCTTACACTCCTGAAAAGGAATATCATTTTGGACTAACTTTTTTCATTTACTTCCCTCCGGACGATTCTGGCAACCCTCCTCCTACACCTTTTTCCTCTCAGCTGTCCCATGTCTCTACCTCTCCTTGTCCAACTCTACTCTCTAGCATTAATGCAAATACGTTTCCTCAGTGCCGGAAGCGTGCATATATTCAACCGATCCCCTAACAGGGTAGCCGTTCCGATCTTTCTAACAACCGTCCTATAGCTCTCGCTTATATTCTGTCTAAAATCTTTGAAACTCTCCTTAACTTTTATTTCCTGGACTACTGGAATCTCATTTTCTTTTTTAAGATCATTAGTATGGCCTTCGAGCTCGGGGTAAACTGGTGACATACTTTCCTATCTCAATGATGTATGGTGTTTTCCCTTAGGGACAATGGGAAGCCTTGTGTGGTGGCATTTATAATATCGAAAGGTTTTGATCCAATATGAAACTCGTCAATACTCTCTAAGCTCTCATCCTTTGGGTTTCCTTCTTCTCTTGGCTTACTCATGTATAGTTTACTCTCAGATCGTTCCGTATCGACACTTGTTGATTGAGCGACCTCTTCCTTGTTTCCTGTTAATTGTGGTATTCCCTAAGGTTCTGTTCTCTCTCCAACTTTATTCTTACTTTTCATCAACGATCTCAGCTGCATTTCTAACTCTGTTCATTCTTTTGCAAATAATTCAGCTCTCCATTCTTCCACTCATTTCAAATCTGTCCCTCTTTCGCATCTAGAGTTGCCTCTCGACTTCAGCTTTCGGATTCTATTCTTTTCGATCTGGGTAGTATTAATCGGTGGGGTCATCTCAATCTTGGGATATTCAACTCTTAAAAACTCAACTTTTTCCTCTCTCTCTCTCTCTCTCTCTCTCTCTCTCTCTCTCTCTCTCTCTCTCTCTCTCTCTCTCTCTCTCTCTCTCTCTCTCTCTCTCTTACCAAAGTACCTCCCAACCCCTTTGATGGCTCTAACGTCTCACCTGTGAACAATATAAACATACTTGGACTGAACAGTGTTTTAGAAACCTCATATCTCATTGGTTGCTAAGGTGGTCTCAAAGATACTTGGGATTATGTTAATGTAGCAGAATTTTTTTCTTCTACTCAGTTATAGGCCTATAAGGATCTTCTCCGCCCTTGTATGAAGTTCTGTTTTCACATTTAGGGAAGTGGATTATGTCACACTATTCTTTTGGATATGGTTGAGTCCAAGGCTAGGAGACTAATAAACAGTCCCCTTCTTTCAAACTCTCTTTACCCTCTTCATCTGTGACGTGACAATCTCTTTTTTATATAGGCATTACAGCGGCAGACGCTAGAGGGAGTTGACGTCTCGCATTCCTCCTCCATTGCGTCACCCTCGTAGAACAAGAGGTGCCTTGCTTTCGCATGAATTTTGTGTGAATACTGGCAATTCAAGGCTTACTCGTTGTGGTGTCTCCTTCTTTCCAGCCATTTCTGTTCTGTAAAACTCCTTGCCAGAACCTTTTTTTTTGCTGCATTCAATCTTTCTCTCTTTATAGCCCAAGTTTTCGCTCACCTGAGTGTCTTAGGCTTGGGTAAGCTTTTCTTCCTTTTATTTTCTGCCCCCTCCTTGAAAAGGGCCATGCCAGTGAGAGGTGGTAATGTGTGAAATATGACAATGCAATTTAATTATCTTCAAGAAATTATGTTTAACCACTATTATTCCAAAAAATACAACAGTCTTTCAAAATGACCGCCTCTGCTTTACCACAAACCTTAAATCTGTTGGGCCAGTCGTCCATTGCAGCACGGATAATCTCCATCTTCCCGATTCTTCACAGCACCCGTTAGAGATCGTTTTAAAGGGCAAAAATTTGGGTGTCGTCTTGAGCAGAAAATATGCTCTAAAAATAACCATAATTTGTAATCCAAAGGATTAAGATCGGTGCTGCCACACCACCAATCGTGAACCGTCAGAAAATGGGGAATATTGTCCCAGAGTCAATCTTGAGGACTTGCTTCATGTTCCGGTGATGATTCCTATCGAAAGATCCATGGTTCATTTTGGAAGAGGGTCTGACCTAGCGGAATTGTCACACTTCCAGAACGGTTTACTTTTTCACTGCTGTAGAGATTTTAACATCTTTCCCACAAAAAAGATGTCTGTGACCCCATCGTAACTCACTCCCCTCAAAAAATCGCAGTAGTCGGATGTTGACCTGTTTGGATACATGGTACGAGTTCTGTTGCTTCCTCAGATGAGGTAGCATACACTCTATTGTCTTGTTTGTTAAAACATTCTTCCTCAGTAGAGAGGTTTTCGTCTGTAAAGAAGATTTTACGGTGGTGATCATGCACATCCTGAGGCAACAGGCGCTTAGATTTTTCTCTCTTACCTTTCCTTAGGCCCTTAGGGCATCGTGAGAAAATACCCTGTGTGTCTTTTTATGCAATTAATCTTAAGTATCTACATTTCACGTGACATGATGTTTTGCTTTAGAATAGAATTTCGCTCAATTCGTGCATTTAAAGATTTGACAGCCTGAAGTGTCCGAAAAAGACGTAGACTACCATATATAAAGCGATCTTTCACAGGTAGGGACATGGGAAACCTGAGAGGATAAGGAGTAATAGGAGGGATATCGGAATCATCCAGGGTAGAATTAGATGAAAAAAGGAGGCCGAAGAGATTAGCCTTTTAAAAAAAATTTAGCTACAGATCCATTATAGCGAGTAAGAGGAGGAAAGGCAGATTTCCAGAAGTTATTAGAGATGTTTTTTTTAAAGAAGGCAGAAATTTTTATCAGTAAGAATACCAAGCAGGTTGGCGCACCTTCTTTTGGTGAAAATCCCCTTGGCCTGTTGAATAGCATCCTTGCAACGAGTCCGACCAGAATGGGAATTAGTAAGAGTGATAGGAGAACGAGACTTTTCCATGTCCCATACGCAATGATATATATATATATATATATTATATATATATATATATAATATTGGGAGAGATATATATATATATATAATATATATATATATATATATATATATATATATATATATATATATATATATATATATATATATATATATATATAATTATTAAATATATTACCTTGGGACAGAAAAAAAATTCCAAATAACATGAACTGTCAAAGTTGAAACAAAGTTTGTGGCAGAAGTAAAAAACATTTTTAAAACAAATATTTATTTTACATATATTTTTAAGCAATTTTCTTTATGTATTTACAAACTTGCTTCAATATTGCTAATTTTTTTTTAAAAAGAATCTTTAAAATTTTTAAATTGTGAAAAGATATATTTGAAATTTATGATTTTATTCCACATATATTTTTCTGAGATTTAATTCAAGAATTTATTACACTTCGTCACAAGAATATATAGGATTGCTTACCTTATTCAGTTCTTGTTACTTCATGAAGGAGAATAGAGAATCCGTCATGATTCATCATATCTGGTTTACCATGACATTAGTTCCAGTCATCTAGTGAAATCTGGTTTACCATGACATTGGTTCCAGTAATCCAGTGAGATATGGTTTACCATGACATTAGTTCAAGTAATCTAGTGAATCTGGTTTACCATGACATTGGTTCCAATAATCTAGTGAAATCTGGTTTACCATGGCATTAGTTCCAGTAATCTTTTGAAATCTGGTTTTCCATGACATTAGTTTCAGTCATCTAGTGAAATCTGGTTTACCATAACATTGGTTCCAGTAATATAGTGATTAATGCTGTGCAGATGATTAGCCACACACAATTCAGACTTGATTTTGCTTTCCTACCTATAAGGATTCGATCCTAGTATACAATGTTGCGATCGCAGCGTTTAAGTGGCTGAACTACTAGAACACGTTAAATATGTAGATTAAACTATCAATCATTTTGCCATAATCAATGATCTCTTTCTTTTTAAGAAATTGGTAGATAACATGCTTATATATAATGCTAATTGCACGTAGTTAATTAAATGTCTCTATACGACTTAAACGTAAACATCATCCTACATAATAAAATGAAATCTGTAAAAAAAATAAATAAATAATATATTTTTTCCTGACCAAATTTTATTTGAGGAGCTTGAATCATATTTCTTCATCTGCTTTTTTTTTTAATGTTAATTCACGATGACAATCCATTACTGACTTCGGAATCCTCTTCTGAATATTATTAGTAAAAGTAAAGATCTGAAAATCTTAGCAGTTTTTCCTGAACAAACGTATTTTCTTTAATAATTTATTATCTTAGTAGTTCATTTTCTGATAAGCATATCAATTATTTGCTTTTTTTATTATTGATTAAAAAAATATTAGAATTTCAACATGCTTCTTTATATATATATATATATATATATATATATATATATTTAATATATATATACTATATATATTATATATATATATATATATATAAATATTATATATATATATAAGTATAATATTAATATATATATTATATAATATATATATATATATATATATGAATCTTGTCCTGATATGTAACGCTAAAAGTGAAGTAAATTTGGAGTAGCCTCTTTCCCAACAGATGAATCCGGTAATTGGAAAACGTGACTCGAATCGCTCCAACATTGAGAGTAAGAGACACTCTCCATCCACCCTCCCTCTCCCTCTCCCTCTCCCTCTCTCTCTATCCAACATAACGCATGCTGCTATAAAGGGATTCCAAAATGCCTATAAATACATCAATATATATACTATAAATATATATATATATATATTAAAAATATATATAAAAGAGATATATTTATATACATTATATATATATATAGTATATATATATATATATATATATATTATATATATAAATATATATATATTATATATATATATTAATGCAAGTCTTTGAAAAATGAGAATATTCATTACTTTCGCTGACTAAAAAAGTATACTAAAATTTCATCATAATAAACTAGAACTAATTAAAAAGGTTTTCAATAAACTATATTACTATTAATTCTTCTCTTCTCCTCCTCTCATTACTACTGTTATTATTAATTAAGAAATAATAATAATAAGAAATAATAACAATAAAAATAATAACATCAGATTATTTATTTAAAATACTAATATCAAAATATAATACAAATAATAATAATAATAAATAATAAT
>JABUQX010128556.1:0-20000 GCA_015478945.1 Trachelipus rathkii
ATATCGAGGATTGTTTACTCGGGTCGCTATCGCGAAAGTTCGGCGATGTAAAGATTTTTTCGACGACGAACGCTGTGAGTAATACCGTATTGAACTGCTCCTCTAGACAACTGCTGGAGTATTTTACGAAAAAAAGCATTCGACGCTTTTCCGGGGGAAGCGGCAAGAAATCGAAAAATTCCTTCTGAAAATCGATTAACGACGACGAAGCACACACTCCGAAGACGATTGGACAAAAAAGAATACCCGTCCTTCCAACAATAACTTCTTACTCAAACAACGAGGTCTTAGGATCGGACCGCCGCGCCATCATTCGTACACCGCGTAATTTCAACATACCGCAAACCTCGACACCAAAACGCCTTACTTCTTTTAGAATACTGAGGTAAAATACGTGTTTCCTTCTTTAACTATAGGAACGCACACTTATGAAATCCAAATTTTTTGGGTTACGTAGGCTGTTAATCGAAATATTAATTTTTTCTGTTCCCTAAGAGAGTCTTCGATAATTCTAGAAATTTTCCGGTTATCTACCGCCCTGACTTCTATGGTCAAGTAGTGATGTCAAATTCTTTTTTAGTCCTCCGAAATATAGACGCTATTTTATAAATACATTATTTTTGATCATGATAAAGACATCCTTTTTATGATAAGGTTAATTCTTTTTACACTTTTTTCGTTTATTATCAGAGGGGCTCCTGCATTATCCATCCATCGTTTATTAAATTTCATAACGTTCGAATAATTGTAAACTTATTTATTATTGCTCAACACATAAATTAAGCGAGTACGAATCCGACCCTGGCGCCTTGAAAAAATTGGTGCTCAATATCTACACCGACCGACCTGTGCTACATATTGACTACACATATTAGCGATTGCACAAAAAGAGATCTGTAGTCTATGCTGATCGTGCTCTATGCGTCTCTTTTCCCGACACGCTTACGATCCTCCGGTCTAGAAAATTCTTTCAACACTTTGAGGATATCGTAATGGTATACGAGGCGCGCGCCTGTATATTGAACCATCACACACCTCTTATCAAAGAAAAATCTGATCCTTATCGTCAGGCGAGAGCGTATTCGACAAAGCGAATTACATACCTTATTGAATATACTGAAAGTTATTTTCTTCCTCGGAAGGGTGTGTAGAATTATTCTTCTGAAAAGAGAGGCCATTGTTGGAAACAAACTGACCGAGATACGATGGTTTGACGATTGATCGACAAATTACATCGAATCTCGTAAGAAGAACAACTCCTGGAATTTTTTATACAGACGTTTAAGCTGTGCCATATCGCCGCTTGTTATAGAATGCATCACACGCACCAAACACTTGTGTCTAACAAATCGCTGACTGATTGAATTAAAAATAAAGTATGAAACGTAATAAAAATTTTATGCTCTCCGGAATCTAATCACAAAGAACAATCGGTGAAGGCCTGAAGACCCGTGATATTAAGATGCGGGAAAGTACGTTCCTGAAAGAAGCAAGACGTCGAACGTGAGAGATGGAAAACAGAATGGCGTCGAAACCACAGGTGAAAATAAATAATCAAATGGACGGCTTGCTGTCTGTACTTACGTGAAATTCGACTCCAATGTTTTCTACGGAGACGGACTCGAAGGGACTCGGGAATTCATCCCCGACTAAAGGATCGAAAGGGGGGCGCAGATAGGGCATGATGCAAGATTATTTTCCTAAAGCTATACTTTGTTTTTTTCTTGCACTTAAGCGTGGAACCAAACCTAACGTGCATATCGTATTCAGAGAAAGGGTAGCGTTCCAGCGAATATATCATATGGGCGATGTAGACAATATGATATTTTTACACAGTGGAAATGTTTCGCCAATCAGGTAAGCGCCCTGAAACGAGTTATAGATGAAAAAGATGTACTAGGGGATAGTATAGATGCTATGAGGAGCTCGCGAGAAGAAGCGGCTGCATCACGACCTGTTAGCTGGTGACCAGGCACATAACAGCGCGAGCCAAATAGGTGGGCAAGCCACATGGCACTGATGGAAATTGAGTTACACAATAATAAACAGGAATGATACTACATCTTTACTCAGTAGGCGACCGAAAATAGTTTCGACAAACTTAATTCAAAAGACCTTCGTGTCTCTTTCATGTTCGACTGGATTGCAAGCTGACCGTGGATTCTAAATTTTTTGGAGTCGTGTTCCCATATTAGGCAATTGAAATAAAATATATAAGCTAAACTATGCACCACTAGATGCGACCTATTAAAACAGATAACACAGTCGGAGGCACGTCTGTCTCTGCATGTACTCCTGAGCCGCAGGATAATACGATGATAATCGTATATTATTAAACTCTGAACGGTGTTATTTGCGCAAGAGTACACTATAGAGAGTAAATAATACACCACACCGAGAAGGGGACAGCTCGCTTAAACAAGAGATGCTCCATCGCTTAATCACTTAAACCAAGTAAAACCGAGGCAATTTGTAAGCCCATAATAGAGAGCTACTTTGAAATAATATTTGGATGTATTTGTGTCCTCGATTACATGTGCTAGGAGTGGGACTGAGGAATGGTATCTAGTGAACGAACATCGGATTTAGGAGAAAATAAACAACGACTCATCTACGAATAAATTTTTTTATACACACAGGAGAGGACGAAAAAGTGCTTTTTAAAGTGTTCGTCGCTTTCGCTTCGCCCAAAAAGTTTACGATAACTTAAATTCGATTTTGCGATTATTTTCGACGTTGATTTCTTGCTAGAACTGTCATTGGGTTGCGAACTATAACAATAATCCGTCACGAAACGACCGGACAGGATGCGACGATGCGTCAGATAACACAGACTTGTAAAAATATGATAAAATACCATTTTTTGGTGACGAACTTTATAGACTCTACATCGGGGAGCATTGGCCGTGATTTTCAATCTTAGTCCATTTTTCTCAACTGTAAACGCAATCACTTAGTCCAAAATGGCATGCCGGAGTTTTGGGGATAGTAAAAGTCAGAATCTGTTTATAGGAGGATACAGGATAGCATCCCTTAGACCGTCAAGAACTCCGCGGATTCATTTTTCTTTCAAAATGTCATAAAGGAAGACGGCGGAAAAAACGCAGAATGTTATGGCACTCGGTTCGAAGCGGAATTATTTGGCACGATTTGGTTACGAATAACATCATCTTAGTTTCGGCTAAGAAATGCTGCGGAAGCGTCGGTGGTTGGCAACTTTCTGCACATAGAACACAAGGTACTCTTCTTTTGAGATATTTGACTGTTTCTGACAAACTACTCCTGAACGGGGAGACTACCGAAACAGTGGTGTAATCGCAACGTGACTTAAAGACATATGTGGAATCCAAAATCGCAGCAGGGGGCGGTCGGCCGATGACGCGTGAAAGGACTTTAAAGACTCACTAATTTAAATCTGTTAAACAATTATATAGTAAAAAAAATTTTTATAGGTGGGGGGCTTTTGAACATTAACTAAATATTTTTCTTTTTGGAAATAAAAACCATTTTTGGAATTTTATGTTCATAAATGTCCTGAATATATATATACATAAACAAAAATATATTATTTATATATGGCTAAAGGCGTTCAAGTAAACACATATATTACATAATATCGCAGCAATTGAAATACATCTCATTACCGTAGTAAACGATTGGGAGGAAACATTGTTAGCAGTAACTCAAGACGTGGCTGACGGAGGAAAGTCGATATCAAGTAAAAATATTTCAAAGAACGTAATTTCATCAAAGTTCCGAACCAGAAATGAATAGGAAGTATGAGAGAATAGTCAACTTTAACGTGTCATAACAGCACGTTGCCCTTTCTTCGTTACATCTTTTCGATTCTGAAGTCTTATAAATCATCATCTCCGTTTACCTAAATGTTTCGCATATAAATAAAAGAGATTAGGCAAAATAAAATGCTTACCGATAAATTAATTTAAACAGTTAAATAATATTATAAATATTATGTAATTATTTCAATCTGAGAGATAAATATGTAATACTAACAGAATTAACCTTAATAAATCACAATGTCTTTTTAATAACTAATTTTTCAATGTATTTTTCATGAAGATGACGACAACGCCTAAATTAATGAAATAAATAAATACAGTAAAAAATAACAACTGAATATGATTAATATCAAAAATAAAAAATATTGGAATGGGACGCTATAAAATAACGGATCAAATAGACATACCACTGAAGACGAGATGGGGTCGGCGACAAGAAAACAGACAATTCGTGTAAAGAACGTCTCATCTAACAATTGAGGCGCAAGCTCCTCCTCGAAGAAGGGGCTCGCGGGAGCGTAACAAAGCAACAACCTCGCGGCGAATATATGGTCGTCAGAAAAGGTTCGACATAATACGTCTCTGCAGGAAAACGCCCAACTTTAAAAGTGCGGAGCGAGGCAGGTTAGCTCAAGATTGAAAAAGAATCTCTAAATTACTACCCGTATCTTATAGAGCCAGCAGAAACCAAAATTAAAAAACTTCTCAGCTCGCAGAGGATGATTAGTCGAACCGATAGTAGAAAGGAAAACAGAATGACATAGCTAATTAAAAAAAATAATAAGAAAAAGCAGTATTGCAGCAGGTAATCGGGAAACGGATAAAAAGGAGCAATCAAAGATATAGATGAAAGAGCACCAATTGATAAGGGGACAACGGACCTGTTAAAGCAAATATACGCGGAACGCAACCTCGTGTCAACCAGAGAGGAAATACGTAAGGGACAACGAGAAACCTAAAGATCAAAAACAAATCCGCCACGAATGCTGTAAAACGTACGCGACCTCTCCCTCGGTAAACACTCCTCCATTAGAACACTCATGAAAGATGAAATCGCCGATCGTATACCGGTTTCGTCAATATAAGCTGTGACAGAACTACTCTGTCTCTCTTCTTTCCCGCGTATTATTCGCGTACATCCCAGTATCGTCCAAGTATGTCGACAAGGTATCGACATCGACCAGTCGCCGATCGGCCGAAGCCCCGCGTTACACTTTGCACATAAATTATCGGCGAGTATAACTGATCGTCGATGATAAGACGAAATTGTAAAGTGCTGAGTATGGAAAGATGTGGGCGTGCAAAAAGAAGTTTTATCGCACATCGATAACTAATCACTTTACGGACTGACAATCAGAAGCATTCCAAAATTTGGGGCCAATTGGAGGAGAATTACGATAACCCACCCGGAAGAATCCAGAAACGTCGACGTAACCCCGCAATAGATAATTTAGTCGCGGAGAAATATAAAGTAGAATAGATTAAGCTTTAGCGGTTACGCTACTAAAATTGCCGATGAAACAATCTAGATGCATTGATATAATTAATAATAATATAAAGAGGTGTGTATGAATGATATGAATAATTTGCAAAGTACCAGAATGCTTTTTTTTATAACGTTCGGTCTTAAGGTTTTCAGGTAAGACACCCAACGACCGCAAAGATGATTACATCGACCTGCATACGCGACAATGGCGGGACGTCCATAGCATCACCCACGCGCGGCTAAATATGAATTAGTACTTGTATGTGACCAAGCGGCAATAAAATAGTAGAACGCACGAGGCATAACATCGAAAATTATAGAAATTACGATCTCTGGGAAATTGGATAGGCCTTCCAGCGCCACAAACGCGAGAGCTGCAGCGAGAAACGGAGCCCGTCGGCTGCATTTGAATAGCATTTTGCGCATAATATTCGTCGTCGGTGCGCGATTATTTCTTCAAACAACCTCGATAGGATTAATAGCGAACATTATTGCGAATCGTGTAAGTCTCTTTTGAAGGAACGTTGCGGAGAGTCGCCCAGGTTTTCCGATTTGATATTCAACACGGTAAGCGTAACCATTACCACGTCCGCGAATGAAAAAGAAGAAACATCCGGCAATAATAATATCTTAATCCATAATTTAAAGTTTGGAAAAATAATCGATTTAAACGAGTCTTCTACCGAAGGAGATATTTTTATTCAAACTCTCCAGCAGATTTTCGACGTTTTCGACGGAAACGGAAACGATAATATCCCGTATTACTCAGCAGTGGCGGCGGTAGCTCCAGCAGTGCCGAAAGTAAATCCTAATTCGGTGATCGATATTTTGAAGTCTATATCGGAAGACGATGAGATTGAAAATAATAATAAAAACAACAGTAATCCAGACCACCGCGCCAAAAATATTTGCTTTAAAATTTGCCAATACTCCGAAAGGTGGGGCGGTGGCGATTCGGCGGCGAGGTACTCTTCGACGAAGAAAGAAGAAAGAAAATCCGCGAATATTGAGCAACTGGGACGGATCATCGATATTTCTAAACGACGCGAGGTGGACTCGATTAAATATTTTTTCGTTCCCGTTAGTGGAGTGGTGTACACAGCGAAAAATAGAAAGGATGGTCGCAATTCCGTTTCGGTTTATACGATTACACTGTTAAGCAACGCGCGCGTCAAAGATATCCTAAATAGTTGTTGGTCGGTTAATAACGATCGCAACTTAATGCAGATCAATTTTTTGCCAGTATTGAAACAATTGGCTATTACGGATAGTAGCGTCGACCTGGAAACTCTCATTAAATGGAAATTGGGGGCAATAACCAATTTCGTATTGGTCGATATGCTCGTAAGAGACGATAATCCTATCCTCTACGAGGACGTCGGCCTATCGTCGTTCACAGTCCGAAATTTCATGACATTTTTAAATTTGGAAGACGAGGTTGGCATCATCGGCGATTTTTCTTCAACCCACGTCCCGAGGGGTGAATTTTTTAAAAGAGACCTCATATGGCGACGCGGTTTAGATAATTTAGTGAAAGAAAGGGCTAGGACCTTCGTGGAAGAGGTAGAAGGAAAATATTTCGCAGAGTTCCTAAAAGAGGTGACCGAAAGAGAGAGGGAGCTGGAAATACTTAAAGAACGATGTAATGATAGGAGAAACCTCATTTCTCTTAAGAGATTTCTCGTTTAGTTCTTAATTTGTTAATGGCGGAGCGAGCTTGATAAGATTATTTTTTATTCCCAATAAACTTTTTTAATCATTTTGTACGTTTTTATTATTATTATTCCAGACGAGGTGCTTCCTTCACTTAGTTCTTCAATCGATATCGAGGCTAATAAAAAATTATCTAAGATAAAATCATTTATTTCGAGGATAAAAATGTCTACAGAGGTACAACAAAATTATAAAAACAGTAAAACGAACATAATAATAAAATTATTTGAACAAGCCCTAAAAATATTTCTTTAAAAGGAAGAAACGACAATGTTGCACCGTGTTTCTAATTTATTTATTTATTCGATATTATTTTTCAAAATTTACTATTTTTCAAAACTATTCTCATACTGACTCATCATCAAAATATGCACGAATAATTGAATGTGCCTATCTTTATTTACCCTAATTTTTATATAGACAAAATATATATTCATATAATTACTATTTTTAATTTACATTTTCTTCTAAGAATCAAATACCGCGCGCATGTTCATAAGTAAACGGCTCATCTCAAACATATGAACAACTATCCTCATTTGTTTCGCCGCGCGATTCATTAATTTTTTAACAAGGAAAAGAATATATCAACTTTATTCATACTTTAAAAAAAAAAAAGAAACATGATAAAGGCCATGACTCAAAAGTGGAACTAATTTTTTGAAATTTTGAAATAATATTGTTGAATTAAATAAATATATTTTTGCACAAAAAGGAAAAAAATGCCAATTCGCTTAATAACTATTTTTAATAATGATAAATTATTGCTTATCAATTAAAATGAAAAGCCGTTATAAGCCCTATGATTGGTAAGTTTAGCGTGACCTCTCCGAATCTGCTGCTGAGGCGCACAAAAATTTGATATATAAGCAGGAGGAATTTTGTACTCGAAATCAGATCAATTCTGGGAGGTACTCGATGCTGACATTAGTTCTTTGACGCTCCTTAAAATCTGCGTCTGTCTCGTTGTAATGCTGCACCTCCTGTTTATTATCCCCTACACGTATATACTGTGCGGGGGATGAGGGAAGAAGTTCTAGTTTCTCTCATGATATTATTTTTCCTTTCCCGTCGTTCCGACTCCAAATATAACTTATTCTACGCAATTAATAAAACGTATAATTTCCACTCTTTATAGAATTTTTTTTGACTCCAAGAAGACGAAGACGACGAAGAAGAAGAAGAAGAAGAAGAAAAAGAAGAAGAATGGAGGTCCGAGTCAGCTGCTATTTTTTTAAAATAAGGCCGGTAAATGTCAATCAGTCGGACGAAGAGGAAGAAGTGGGGCACGAACAGGACGATAACAAAACCAGAAGATTAAATATAAACGCTAAGTTGAAAAAATTACAGGAGGATATTTCTAAATATCAAAAAAAAAGTAAAAGCTCGGGTATAGTTAAAAGAAGTGGCCTCGAACATAAAAAACGAAACAATAATAATATTACTATCGATAATAATACTATTAACGGTGCAGTAGACGTCGAATCCTCCCACAGCTACGACGAGCGACATAGTCACGAGACGAGTCCCCAAGAATACGATCCCAATCAAACATTAGCACTTAAAAACTATAAGAATTATTACGAAAAATGGCGAAATCTGGAAAAGAACACCAAAGATATCAAAGAAATGGAAAAACAACTGAAAGAAAAATCGAACTTGATTTCGAAAATGGAGGAAGAAATGAAACGTTTGAAAACAGCCACACGTCATCAAAATACTACCTCCTCGGGGGAAACAACCATTCCTAGGGACAATGTAAATTCCACGACGAGCGATCCTACTCGTTCCACTTACATAGTAGCCCCTGAAAAATATTCAGCTAAAAGTGTCTCGCAGCCCCCGGAAAAAAACTCATTATCGTACTCAAATAGGGCTGATTCTTCGACTTCATCGAGTCATCATTATCATCATCATCATCATCTCGACAAGGTTTCGAGTTCTAAAGGGGAAAAAAGGGCGCATTCATCGTCAAATTCGCTACAAAACAAGAAAAAATCTTCAAAGGACTGCGATCAGAATCGATATTTAAATCACGAGGAAGAAAGATCATCACATCGCGAAACGTATTCGTCGTCGCAATTCTCCCATGCCCCTGTAGTCGAAAGACAACTCCACTACGAAAGTAGCAGCGAAGAGGATGACGAAAGCGACTATTACGACATACGCGAGTCTTTCGGTATTATTGTGCGTGATCCATCAATCGATAATAAGAGCGATCACAAGCGTTTGAAGAAAAGTGTGAAGCGTTTGGTCGTTGATTTACAGAAACATTCTAACTCAACTCTTCCGAAAAATTTTCGGGTTACTAAATGCATCGCCCCCGTCAATTCGGCGTTACTAGAATTTGAAACTAAAAAAAGTCGAGACACCTTTTACTACGTAGGTAAATATCACTACAATTCTGAACGCGAACCACCGGGAATTGAGCTACACGAGCCGATGGAAGTTAGATTCGATTTTGTTCAGTCATTTAAAACACAGAAAACCGAGAGGGTGAATTTAGATTTTTCCTTACTTTGGTAGGTATAACTAATGAAACGTTTCGGGGCGTAAAACATCTTTCCTCGGAGACGCCCGTCTACACTAACATTCATGATGTTCTCTCCATCAGGGTTACAGGCTGTCTAAATTCCTCGAATCAAGAGAGAAAGACCCCGATTCGTGTCTCGCCAACAGTTAATTCCCACAGACGAGACCCTCCGTTTTCCGCTGCTCGCTATCTGCCGCTGCTATCCCCTGCTGCTCGCTGCTTCGCCTTTAAGACTGCCTCAGCTTCCCTTTGAAACGCACTAGCACAGAGTCATTCATACAGCATATCATCGCCTATGACGGAAAGGGGGGTGGTTATTGGGGTCGCTAATGAGCAAATTTCATCTTTTATCTTTTATCTTTTATTTTTTTTAAAAATATTAATAGTATATAGAGTATATAGATAATAGTATATAGATAATAAATTTTTTTTAAAGACATTTTCATATAATTTTTTGTAAAAAAATATAATATATTTTTTTAAAGACACTTCATAAAATTGCATTTTTTATATCACTAAAAATTTTCTCATAATATTCTTTTTAAGAAAGCATCAAAGTCAATAAATGTAAATAAAAATATCAATGAAATAAGCGTATCTCAATATTTAATTCATATCGTTATTATTAGACCATTGTAGTAAATATAAATAAAAAAAAATTTTATCTCTAAAAATATTTTAATATCCTTTTCCCGCTACCACTGCTAGTACTACTACTAACCCCATAGCCGCCTCGATGATAAATTTAAGGAAAAATAATCTAAATAACTATGTAAAAAGCCTGGGTGAGAATTTCAACAGATTCGTTTGTAACGAGCATCGCGATTACGATAGGAAGAGGATTATTCTTTACTGCGTCGTCATAAACAACATTCTCACCAAGATACGAGAGATTAAAAACTCGTTCGGTAAGAAAGACGACGAGACCGGAGATGATTTCTTCGAAAATGTTATAAAGAGATATCTGCACGGGGTTCACGATCCCTCGCGACTATATAAATTATTGGATTGTCTCTCAGATTCGAGCACAAATATCGTAAATATCATACGTCCCGAAAACGACCGTCACCGATTATTTTTCTCTTCGGCCCCTGGCGACACTAACTGGATAAGTGGCGTGGGTGGCGAGGAGTTGGCGTTAAACGGCGAAAGAGTTCGATTGCTTAACCTGTTATTCGGAAATGCCGAGGCCGATGAAGATATCACACCCCCACCCCTGGTCGGTAGCCGTATCTCGGCAGGCGAATTTGAGCGAACTAACGCCTTTATGACTCTTTACGCTTTACTAAAAGAGGAATCGGGCGTCGACCGTAAATTGTGCGAGCGCTATAGCGTAAAGTACGAAATATTTAAACGGTCCTCGAGTGAACGGCGTACCAACGACCCGAAAGATATTTTCCCGAGGTCGATTCGCGTAAGAGAAAAGGATCTTAGGAATTTTCATATTATGACTCAAAAAAAATTTTACGAAGTCTTAACTTCTCCTAGTATCGCCGTTTACGATATGTACGAGGTTATGAAAAGCGATTTAATTTTTTCCTTCGCGTTCAAAGTCACTAAGGAGTTGGAGCTACTCAAAAGCGGAAAGGATTTTGCGCCAACGACCCGAAGAGGGAGGCGCGGGCACGGAGGTGATGATAATGGCGGCGATCACGACGGCTACCGCGGCATTCCACCACCTGTCCTGGTTAGGCTTTTGAGAGACGCGGAAACGTTCTACGAGCAATTTAAATTTACGGTTTTAGAGAGAAGCGAACTGATAACGACGTGCGAGAAATTGATCCGACACTACTCAAAATTAAACGAGAACGTTTCGTATTTAGGGGGGAACTTTATCCTCGGTTCGGACAGAATCATCGTGACCACTTTAAATTTGATCGAAAACGAATTGCTAAGGTACAAAATTATGTTGCTGACGACCAACCTGAAAAAACGTCCTTCCTCCGCCACAGAAAGTTTAAAACGAAAGCGTGAGAATGAGGAGAACGATTGCGACGGCGACGGTGACGACGACAACGACGATGATAGCAACGACGACGACCACAACGAGCTTTTTTCTTCTTCCTCTAATTCGTCGCCGTCGCCGACGAGCCTACGACCACAACAGCGAAGAAATCAAAGCCACCAAAGACGACTACACCCATTTCCGAAGAAATTAAAGAAAAATCACAATTATAATAATAAAAACGACGATGACGATAGCGATAATAAACAAAATAAGAGACTCGGGCAAATTAGGGAAAACCCACAGCCTGCCACTTTTTCGGCGGAAAATGACGACGCGACGAAAACGGCGAGGCAGCTGCAGCAGCAGCAGCCCACGATCCGACCAAAAATTAAAGAAAAAGGTTCGGAGAAAGAAAATGAGGTTGACATTAACGGAGAGAGACGTACGCATTATAGAGATGTTCCTCCGGGAAAAACGCGTGGTGAAACCTTGTCTTCTAAGGTCAGTCCTTCGAAAACTATCGAAGGCGGTAATCAGCAGCACGTACAGGCGCAAATTGATGAGGAAGATTATAAGTCATCTGGTGTGTGGCGCGGACGAGATGTACGAAAGGAGAGAGGAACGGGCGAAATTAAGAAAAAGGTCCGAAGCTTCGAAAAATTAAGTAGAACGGCGACGACTACTAATCCCTCGTTTTCGCTCTCTTCGGCATCATTACCACCGGCGAATCTTCCCCATATGTCAATCGAAGATTTTATTATTCCTAGCCAGAAAGAAGCTCAACAGCACACGACTGGTCAACCCAACGTTCTATCGACACCGCCTCCATCAATGATTCGGCCGTTAAACGACGACGATTG
Source organism: Trachelipus rathkii (assembly GCA_015478945.1). NCBI lineage: Eukaryota > Metazoa > Arthropoda > Malacostraca > Isopoda > Trachelipodidae > Trachelipus > Trachelipus rathkii. The sequence continues at coordinate 12,341 of JABUQX010128556.1, forward strand.
GAATTTCGCGTCGGGTTCAGCGACATCAACACCGCATTCGCGTTCGACTCGTCGTGACCTTATGTTCGCAAAAGGAATAAAAACAACGTCCGACGAAATAGTTTTCAAACCGCCACAACCGTTGATGAATTTTCAAACCGATTCATCAGAGACGGAAAATGTTTTACCTTTGCATGGCGCTATTTCTCAAAACGAAAAATTTTCGCCTGAAGAAATAAACGCATCGACGCAATCGCGATATACTTCGGCAATAACGCAACAAAAACCGACAAATTACTCTCCATCGGAACTAACCTCGACGATACCACAGGCCACATCGCAGCCGCTAATCGCATCCGCAATATCGATAGCCGGTATTCAACGAGACGAAGATTTATTAAATCGACCGTCGACATGGTCGATACGCCACCCGGAGGCCGACCACGCCACCACTTACCGCCGCGGCCCACGAGCCGCCGAGCGGCGCGCCGTCCGGCGATGCAGACCGAACGTGATGATCGACAGCGCCACCCACACCAACCCAAAAACCGCATCCACCGGTACCAAACAACTCATCGACTCCCCAACGCACGCAACCCGCCAGCCAATCACCACGACACCCCGTCCACCGCGAGCGCCACGCCACCCACTGCGGCACCGCCACGCACGAGAGCGCAAATTTCGACGATAATGAGGCAATCCAAAGCGAAATTGAATCGTCGTACGATTATAGTTTATCCTCGCAGGATAAAGATGCAAAATCCGTTTCGGGCGATTCATTAAGGAAAAGGGTGGGTCGCATAATACCGGATAGGTTCAAACCCTGGAAGAAAAAAGTTAAGAAAAACGCGAAAAGCGCATCGAGTGTTCAAGAGGAATTGCAAACGTTCGATATAAATGAATTGAAAAAACCGACGCCAATCGACAAGGAGCCAACACCTGACTTGAATAATTCCATACTGACATTCAATAGAAACATTTTGAGGAAAACCATTACCTTAAGACCAGAAGATAAGGTTTTTCAAGAGGATCCTCTTGTGAATGCGATTTCCGAAAGACTTACAGTTATTCGTGGGGCGGTTGCAAACTCCCCTACGGAAGATAAAAAAGAAGAGGAAAACGAATGGACTGATAAGGAATAATGAAAAATTATACGAATATAACTAATTTCTTTATTTTTTAAAGAAGAAAATAAATGGAATTTATTCGATAAAATCGTTTAATATCCTCAACTCTATTTACCCTTTAAGTATAATTGATTAAAAATGACATTTTATTTAAAATAAAAATCTTTATTTTTAAAATTTTTCTATTCGCTCTGAAAGGATGATAAAGTCGTATTCGGCAAAGAGATGATAATATCTGGCAAATTTCGAATGTATTTCGCTGCGTGATAAAATAGCATATTCGTGCCGAAAGAGAAAATATGAGCGTCCGGAATGCGTCGTTTCATCATTTCGTGCTGCTCGGCCGTCCCGGCGATATATTCCACGATATGTCTGATCAATTCGAGTAATAAATGTTGAGGTTCCTGACAATGCGCGAGTAATTCTACGTTTTGGGCGATCATCGGGTTGTCGTACATCCGTTCTCCACCTCCGTGTAGGTTTCGCGAAAGCGACATTGACGACGACGGGGCCGTTTTCTCGATTTCCTCATCGCATTTGGCTCTCTTATTTTTATGGATTTCGAAAAACCGATCGTTGCTGGAAACTTCTTCAGACCCGGACGAGATTTCGTCGCAAGAAGGAGGTGACGAAGAGGACGACGAAGAAGAAGAAGATGAAAGAAAATCGAAAGGCCCCCCGCTGTCGCTGACGGCATCCTCCTTCTCAGAGTGAAATTTCTTACTCGTCATCATAATATTCATATTATTATCATTTTTGCGCGGGAGCCGGAAGCCCGTTTTCCCAAGCCTCCAGCCTTCCTTCGTTCTCACGTGATCGAAAAGTTTCCTTTCGGCGTAAGACTTCCAAACGATATCCGCGCCGTGGTTCAAAGGTACACATTCGTCTTCTATATTTAAATTCACCATGACGGCCAACGATTAAGTCACACATATATTTAAGTATGACGACGATAGGAATATAAATATCGGTATAACACGACAAGTTCGTATCGTTACGTATTCGTTAACTGTGTGCGCGTCCTTTCTATATGTGACATATTTAATATATATCGTGTTTCCAAATTATCGCGCTATATATATATAAATATATAATTCACTATAAATTTAAAATAGCGATGAATAAAACCTTTAATCCATTATTATTGTCTTTCTGATAAGTTGCGATAGACATTTCATTACGTCACGTCGTTATTCTAATTCCATCTAAGAACTCTTTTATATTATTTACTATAGTGCTCACGAACTCGCATTAAATAACCTATAACACTTAATATATATATATTCCTAATATAATATAATATAATAAATATATATATATGATCTATAATAATATCCTATACCCTATGGTGAGGGTGCTAACTAACGACGACGGATATTAAAACTTATCTCCCTTCTTTTAGAATACGATAGATTATTTATGTAAATAACCGGCACAAACTCATATTAAATCCGTTTTAATTATGAGAACTTAATAAGAAATTTTTTTAAGGTACACACTCGGATGCTATTACATATTCGATAAGAGTAAATCCAATACTTACGATTATATTACTGAATTTGTGCGTTAATCCGAGCCTAGCAAGATGTGGAAAACCAAAAAGACCTCTCTGTAAATGATTAATCAGCGGAATATACCACAAGTGACAGAGTAATGACTATAAACATAGAGTACTTTATGTTTAGTTAAGAAAAGACATATTGTCGAACTATGCCGCTGGACATTAATACGTATCTCGTAACTCATTTGTGATTATATTTTACTTTTAGATACTTAGATATAATTAATATAAATAATAAATCTATATTATAAATATATATTATAATATATAATAATATATAATGAGACTCTGATAGTTCACGGTTATGAGATTTGCTCCTTAGTTTTTATTTATGCAAAAACCAACACTCATTACGGTCCCTTTTATATTATAAACTAACGATGGTGAGGCGACTCCTTGCAAATTTGTCAAAATTATGTTTTAGTTCTTTCGTTATGCTCGGTCGGCCACGTAACAGTGTTCTATGAAATATTGCCGTATAAAATTCCTCGAGAGCGCTTTCTCGACTGCGACCCTCCGTTCTCTTTTCTTTACGAGAATCCGTGGACCCTTGGAAAAAAATTAACATCTCTCCAGCAGAGTGGATCTTGAACGATTCCGACGTGGGGTAATCCAGACGGGTATAGACGAACACACATACTGTTCACCGTCTCGAGAAAGATAGCGAGCACAAATGGGCGTTACGTAGTCATCAGAAATCGCGTTCTCCTAGATCTGGATGATATGATGCCGATCATAATAGCGAGTGCGGTCGAAGATATTTCGTGTGCTCTGTGAGTTCGGGGTTCGTGTGAAATTTCCTCGGAACGAAATATCTTTTCATACTTTTGACCGACAATTCGTTTCTTTTCTCGTTTAAATAAGCATCGAATAAAGATAACGAAGATTCCTTCCCCGGTTTCACCGTCGCTTGAGAGAGTTCCATCGATGTCGTCCTACTTCCCGAATCGATTGGTTTTTTCGCTGAAGCTTCGATACAGGGTAATCCCGGAGGATGAGGAGGAGTAGGAGGATGAGAAAGAGGGGATGCGACGTTATCGTCGTCGCGTAAAGAAATTCCATATTTTGCGAATTGACAGAATCTAGACATATCGACGTCGGCTTCGTTACTGTCGAAATTAGCGACGTAAACACTCTCGAGGTTGAGGTACAAAGAGAGATATCACTAGCATATATATTAGTAGCATAGGAATTGAGACGAAAGTTATTTATTTCCTCAGCACTCATTCCCGAATGAGCCAACTGTCTCTAGCGCTGCAAATGTCTCAGCGAATTGAACAACTCACGGTGTGTACAGAATTGAGGAGAAGTAATAGACTTATAGGGCATTGGCGCGTGACAGCGGAGAAGAGTATTAGTCGAAGGATAAACTTATGTAGGGAAGGAATTCGTAATCCTGTGATTCCAACATAAAATTCGTGTATACAGGAGTACCGACCAAAATACGCGTTATAAATTTTGTTCGGAGTCGCAAAAAGCCGCTCCATCAGAGTCTAGCTAGTTTAATCATAATTAACACTATAGTTAACGCGCTCCTGAAGACAAATCCGCAGGTGCGCAAGCCCCCAATCGGCCTGATCAAAGTGAGAAATAATATAACCGAGTAGGGTCAGACGATGGCAGGTCATTGTCTGGGGAGAAAGTAGATCGTAATCTCCAAACCTGTAATGCACGACGTTATAACCAGGTTTGTGGTCAGACTTTGGATCCGCTGCGATAGACAGCGACCAGTTGGTGTATATTTCACCAGAGAGGTGTTACGTGAATAATTTTCTTTAACGCATGGTTAGAAACATAGCTTCTCAAACTGATCGTTTCAAACAGGATGAATTTTTGAATGTTCAGCCGTACTGACACAGATATTTTGTAGTGGGCTCTTCTTTGAGTCGTACGTTCTCACAGGAATAATCCTTCTGCTTCTGAGGATATCTGTCCTTGATGATTCGGCTCTTCCCACGTTCTTTTTATATTGATTGGAGAAAGGACCCCCGATATATCCCATAACTTTCAGTAGTTTCTATTGGATAACAGTAGTTAATAATCATGCTTTAATACTCAGGACGTATTTCTCTATATCTGAGTGTAAAGAGTAATTCAAGAGACATCTTCTTGTAGAATTAATATATATTATATATGTCTTTCGAGGGATCAGATATCCGAGAGAATAGCGTGGAAATAACTTAGATAATTCCTGTTAGAAAGAAATAACGAGTAAGAAGAGAGAAAAAGATTATATTGTTAGGTGTGATGAGTTCAGAGAGAAGAAATGATTTCACCGTGAAGACTCGCCCACGAGAAACTATCCGAAGTTTTCAGGGATACCTAGATTTTTGTTTAGACCTCTCCTCCAGTGCACGTAATGTTACTCAGTTTTAATCGTAAGGAGCTTGCTCTCATGTATACTATTATTTGTGCCAATTACTTCTCCTCTCCCGCCTGTATTGGTACGGCGTAACTAAAATAAGTAATAATTTGATTAAAAATATCAGTTTCTATATTTTATACTCCATTCGATACTATTTACGAGCCGTTCGTGGTATAAGTTTATATAGAATGCGTCATATATACTAAAATAACGTGATATTCGCGAGTATTTATATTAAATTTTCTACGAATAATTTATCTATAAGTCGTTCGCGTCTCGTCTATCGTCAGTAAACTCGAACTTTCCTCTTCGTGGCAGTTCCATAACGCGTTCTTTTTTAGTAATCGTCTGGGTAATATATCGTTATGTCATATATATAGTATTTTACGACCTAATTTTGAGTTGATTATATAATAAAATTTAATAGGTAAGCTGAGGGTTTAAAACTGAATATTTGCTAATATAGCAAAAATAAATTAATAAACGTCCATTAGTATTCAGTAATCCAGGCATTATAATACTGCTCAGGTGTTCTTACTTATAATACTGTACTCACATAATATAATTTAATCTAATTCATAAATTCTTATTCCTTTTATATCGAATATTTTTACCAAAAGTAAAGTATGGTAAATCTTAATTATATTTATTAGCGTGAGTATTACCATGCGTAGTATTGCGGTTTTTTTATTGAGGCGAATAATAACGGGTATACTAATTCTTAAAATTAGTAAGGTCGTTATTCAATACCCGCTAACTAATCTTTTCTGAACTAAAACAACCGTTATTACTGATAATTTATAATAATAATACGATATATTTATATGTGCAATTAGATTAAAGCCCTTATAACTAACTCCATTATTAGATTATATTATTATAATCTCGTGCATTAATTATAGGTAACACGATTAAATATCAGAATAGTATAATATAAATAATTATATAATTTATACCTAATTATAGTTATTATTATATATATATATAATAATTATTTATATAAATATATATATGGTATATATATATATTTATTTTATTATTATAGTATATATATTATATATTTATATATATTTCCCAATGTATCTATAGTGAGTACTCTTTTATATATATTATACATATATATAATTATATTAAAATTTATATATATAATATATATATATATAATATATTATATATATTATATAATAATCATATAATACTATATATCTTATATTATTTATATATATGTTATATATTATATAATATTATTTTATATTTTATATTTATTATATATTTTATATTATATTTATATATATTATTATTTATATATAACTATATATATATATATAAATTATATATATATATATATATATATATATATATATATTATATTATATAGTATATATATATTATAACTTACTATAATTATATATAATTTATAATATATTATTATATTATTTATAATATTAATTATATATAATATATATATATATATATAATAATAATATATTAATAATATTAATAATGATATATAATTATTTAATAGATATATATATACAAAAAGAAATTATATTTGTAATTATAGAAAAATATCGAAAGAGGAAATATATACATATAATTATATATATTATAATTATAGTATATTATATATATATATAGGTAATAAAAATTTATATATATGTATATATATTTAAATATATATATATATACTTATACACATACATTTATAATTACTTATTCTATATATAGTATTTATATATATATAATATTAATATACGTATATTATATATATATAAATTTATAGTATATAGATAATAAATAGTATAGTGAATAATTATATATATTTAAATATAATTATATATATATAATAATATAATATATAACTATATATATAGTGATATATTTTCTGGGACATAGTATATATATTTATATTATTTATATTATGTATTATATATATTATATATATTATTATATTTATATATATATTATATATATATAATAATATATATATATATATATCATGAGTTTATATATATTTATAATACTACAATAATGATATATATAAAATATTAATAGAATATAGTATTAATTTTTATATATATATTTATAGTATATATTTCTCGTATATATTTATATACTAGTATATATATAATATTATACTTATATATATATGTATATTATATATACTTTATATATATATAAAATATATATATAAATATACATATATATGTAGTATAGTAATTATATATATATTTATAATATATATATAGTGATATATATATTAAATAATATATATATAATATATATTATAAATATATAATATATATATAATTATAAAGTAATATTTATAATATATATATTATAGTATATTTCTAATTTCTATAATATATAATAATATATATAATAATTTACTATAATATTAGTTTATAATTTATCCTAATTATATATATACTATATTATATAAATATATATATATATATATATAATATATATATACTCCAAACCCATAAAATGTCGCCGAAAAGTGGGATTGATCCGGCAGAATTTTCTACTGTTCCTAACTGAACCGAAATTGGACTTCTGTCATATATATATATTATATATACTTTTTATATATATATATATATTATTATATCTTATGATAATATA
>JABUQX010128557.1:2500-5000 GCA_015478945.1 Trachelipus rathkii
GCAACTATGCATTCACGATTCAATATTATGTCAGAAGTCTGTTAAAGATATTTTATTTACTTGCAGAAGCATATTCTCTCATTTTCACCATTCAGCAACGGCAGTTGCAAAGCTTAAAACTTTACAGATGCAGCTGAATGTCAAACAGCATAAATTAATTCAAGACGTTTCCACACGCTGGAACAGAACTTATGATATGCTTAAAAGATTGTTTGAAAAAAAAGTTCCCCTATCCATATACGCTGCTGAATGCAATCAGAAAATGTTGACTGATTTTTAGTGGCAAAATTATTCCATTTACTTGAGCCATTTGACAACATCACTAAAACAAGCATTAAACGTGAAGTAACAGTCGCCCAAGTGATCCTTCCATTTTAGCAATAAATCTATTTTTAAATAAGGCAATTAAAAGCAAAAGCTTCAGTGGAATAATTACACTCGTTGAAGAGCTTAAGAAATCAGTAGAAAAAAGACTTTCTAAGTTTCTATGTGATAAATTCTTTGTGTGTAGCTACTTTCTTAGATCTGCGATTCAAGCTAATTTTTCAACATGAATCAGATGAATCAGTAAAAAAATATGGTCGTTGAGGCATGGAAAGAAATGCATGAAAATTTAGCTTCTGACTCTTCTGCTGACGATGATTTACGTAGTGGGAAAGTGAAGCTGAAGGTTCCATTTTCACTTCTTTAATGGATTGTTTTAAAGAAATTGTGGCATCAAAATCGTCATACAGAAAAAAAAGTGAGAGTGAAAAAAGAAAGTCCCATTCTTTTGACGATGTGATTATTGTACATAAAAGTAAAAGGCTACATACGGAATTACATCAAGAAATAAACAAATATATAAGTTTGCCTACTTTGACCAGTGAAGACAATGATATTCCCTTCAATTGGTGGAAAAACACTGGAAATAGTTTTATGAATTTGAAAAAACTAGCAATAAAATACCTTTCAGCTCCACCGTCATCAGTCGAAAGTGAAAGAATATTTAGAACAGGAGGAAATATTTATGAAGCCACAAGAAATAGGTTATCCCCTGAAAATGGAGAATTGCTAATGTTCTGTCATTTTAACTTTAGAGCTTATTCAAATGAAGTTTAGTTTAATATCTTTAACTACGAAACTTTTCAATTTTCATTTAATTATTTTTAATATGTGAATGGTTTGCTATAGGTATGAAATAGTTATTTACTTTTTGTTTTATTACTTTGTATATAACACTGGAAAACATGAAATTTCTTGGACGGGGTTTCGCAATTGATTATTGATGTGCTGATTCCAAAAATGTAATCGGTTTTTGCATATCACATCGCATTTGTGAGATATTGTGTGTAACACAGATTTGTAAAATTTTATGATTTTTACCTTTTTCAAGAGGGTCTATCACAATTATTGGGATATATATATATATTTATATATATATATATATATATATATATATATATATATATATATATATATATTATATATATATATATATATATATATATATATATATATATATATATATATATATATATATATATATATATTGGATTATAATATATCAAATTATAATCGGATTATAATATGATACATGTCTTTGATAGATATATGTTAAACATATAATACAACTATGAATAAAGAGTAATATGGGACAACAATGAATGTAATAGAAGGATTGGGTTTAGTTAATGTAAACATACCTACGATGGTAGTAACTTTCTCTTCGTAGATGATCTACTGTGCATAGCGTCTGGAATATCCCTCATTAAGCTCCAACAATAGTCGGCCATCATATTGATATCCCACTTGCCCTGGTAACGTCCTTCCATGAACTTTAGATCTTGATGGAAGCGTTCACCCTGCTCATCACTAACATCGCCTAGGTTATCTGGAAATTTTCTTAGGTGAGAATGTAAGTAGTGCAACTTTATACTCATTCTACATCCATGAGAATGAAAACTGTTTAGCAGTTCCTGTACAATGTTAGTGGTTCTCGGTTTTCCTGTTCCCCAGAAAATTCTGTGCTACATCTGAAAAAGCATTCCACGCTCTTGCCTCTAACACAGTCATTGTTGTAGCAAATGCAGCATCACGGAGGAGTGTCCGTATTTGTGGGCCATCAAATATCCCAGCTTTTTTCTTCTTGTCACTCAGACCAGGAAACGTTGAGCATATATAGCGGAAGCATTCACCATCATGGTCCAGGGCCTTCACAAATTGTTTCATCAAACCAAGTTTTATGTGTAGTGGAGGTAAGATGATGTTTTCTCTCTGTACAAGTGGTTCACGTACGATGTTCCTGTCACCTGGCGTCAAGATTTCCCTCGGTGGCCATTCTCTTTTGGTCCAGTGATCCTTTGCCTCCCGGCTGTCCCAATAGCACAGGAAGCAGGAATATTTGGTGAAACCTGCTTGCTGACCGAGCAAAATATTTACCATTTTGAGGTCGACGCATATTTACCATCCATGTACCTGATATATTAGCCTCTCCAAACTGTCTTGATTTTTGCATACT
>JABUQX010128557.1:15000-26761 GCA_015478945.1 Trachelipus rathkii
CTCGCAACTGAAAAGGCCAACCCCTTTGGCCTCCTAATTTTCCCGTCTAACTCAACCCTGGACGAATTCTGGCATTCCTTTACATCCTCCCTCCTTCTCCTATCAGGTGTTCCATGGATCAGTCTTTACATTTGATCGGGTGCATGGGCCCCTGAAATCTATGAACGTTAGGAAGGCGGGTGGCCCGGATGGCATTCCTCCCCAAGTTTTGAGGAAGTATGCTTCCAAGCTGGGCCCCTTCCCTCGTTAAACTATATTCTCTTTGTCTCAACACTAACACATTCCCTCAGTGTTAGGAAGCACGCACATGTTCCAACCTATTCCGAAAAATGATAGCTATTATGTTGCCTAATAACTATTGCCCTATAGCTCTCACTTGTAATTCTATCTAAGATCTTTGAAACCCTTCTCAACTCTAATTTCTTAGAACACCTAGAATCTCATTCACTTCTTTCCAATCGCCAGTATCGGCTTTTCGAACGCTCGAGGTCTGCTGGCGATAATACTTTCCTATCTTACTGATTTAAATGGTCCTCCGCTCTTAGGAACTACGGGGGAGACTTGCGTGGTGGCGCTTGAACATATCCAAAGCATTTGCAGAAATTATAGCCACGCGTCACTGCTCTCCAAAGCTCCCCTCCTTTGGGTTTTCCTCCTTCTCTTGCTTACTTATGTCTAGTTTTCTTTCAAATCGCTCAATATCGGCTGTTGTTGATGGGGCGACTTCTTCCTTTTCTGTCAATTGTAGTGTTTCTCAGGGTTCTGTCTTATCTCATACCTTATTCCTACTTTTCATTAAATGATTTCTCACCTGCACATCTACTCTATCCACTCATATGCGATGACTCGACCCTTCATTCTTCACTTATTTCAGTTCTGCTCCATCTTCTACTTCTAGAATTGCCTCTCGTCCTTATAAATCTTTTCCGATTCTATTCTCTTCTCCGGCTGAGATCTGGATAGAATTTCGGGTGGGGTCGTCTCAACCCTGGTGTAAATTCAATTCTTTACAAGACCCACTTCTACAAATCTCCCTCTCTAAGACACCTTCTAACTTGGCCTTAACATAAAGAAAAAATGTCTTGGAAACCTCAAATCACAACGGTTGCTATGGCGGCCTCAAAGAAACTGGGGAGTTTCTGTTTAGACTGGAGACTTTTTTTCCTCTTCCTCAGTTTACTCCCAGCTATACAGCCTCATCCGCTCTTTGTATGTGAGTACTGCTCTCAATATCTGGGGGCTCTAGTTTCACCCGGATTTGGATAGGGTTGAGTCAAAAGCCAAAAGGCTTATAAACTGCCAGGTGCTCGAGGGAACTCATCACTCGCGTACCACCTTTACGTCGACCCTCGCAGCACAAGGGGTGCTGTCTGCCCATGATGAGTTTTGCGTTGATATTGGTAACTCCAGGTTGTTCGCTGCTGTGCTTCCTTCTTTCCTGCCACCACATGTTCTGTGGAATTCTCTTCCATCTTCTGTGTTTCCTACTGAATTTAATCTCGCTCACACTTAAAAGCCTGTGTCTGTGCTCATCTGTGTAATTTACGTTAGCTTGTTGACTTCTGAGGCGTGAAACACCCCTCCTTGAATAGGGCTCTGCCCGTGAGTGCTGGTGACAACTGTAGATATAATCTATTAATATATTATATATATATATATTATATATATATACTATATAATATATATATATATATATATATATATATTAATATATATATATATATATCATATATATAATATATTATATAAATTATATATATATAATAATATATATTTATATATATACATAATTATATATATATATTGATATAGTATATATATATATAATTATAATAATATATATATATATATCATATATATATATTATATATATATATATATGATATATATATATAATATATATAATATATATATATATAATATATATATATATATATATAATATATATTGATTATATACTAATATATATTAATATATATATATATATATAGTATATATATACTAATATAATAATATTATATATAATATATATATATATATATTATTATATATAATATTATATATATATATATATATATATATATATATATATATATATAATAGTATATATATATATAATATATATACTATATATTATATAATATATATATATATTAAATAACTCTCGAAATATAAAATAACTCTCGAAACAACCCCCTCCCTCCCGCGAATCACCCTCCTTACCTGATAACTCCTCCCTTTTCCAAACAACAATCAGACCAACTAGCAAAACATTATTCTAACATTTCTCGCAAACCCCCCAAAAAAAAAAACAGGAAAATAAAAAAAAACTCAGAAAACTCCCCTCAGACATATAACAACCCCCACCCCCACCCCCCTTTTACAACTGAAATGATAACAGAAACTATCAAAACCCTCAAAAATTCACCAGCCACAGGACCAGACTCAATCTCTAACCTACATCGAAAACACCTCGGTGAAAAAAGCACTTCTCCTTATCACTGAAAATTTTCAACAAATCCTGGCAACTTAACTATATAACCTCAATCTGGAAACAAGCATTCATACTACCAAAACTCAAACCAAAAAAAGACCCAACTCCCCCTCCTCTTAACCGCCCAATTTCCCTTCTCTCTCCTCCATTTGTAAACTACTGAGATAACTAATACTAAAACAAAAAAATCTCCCCTCCTCATCACCCTGCCAGAATTCCAACATGGCTAGTAAAAGCACCACTCCACAACCACAAGCCCTTAGGCTTCCCTTCACTCCCACACATCATCAATGGAATTTCAACCAATCCCCCATCATAGATCATTCTCAAACAGCATCGACATCAAAAAACAAAGCCTTTGTGACACTGGTCCCACAATCTTAATTCTTATGCCCAAAATCCAATTCAATCCCCCTAGAAAATCACGACAAAAAAATGGCTTTCTAATTTTCTCCCCTAACCGCTTTGCTAAGGTTCTCCTCAAAAACAATCTCTCCACTCCATTAAATTACAAAGCGGCATCCCACAGGGCACCATTCTCTCTCCTTTACCTTCAACCTTTTCACAGCAGACCTGCCCATTCCTACCCATCCAGCAAACCCTTATCATGCATAACCGCAGAGTAGATGTCAGCCTCATTTTCTCAACATCCAGACGTAAATATAATCCACTCATCACACCCAAGAATACCCACAACAATTAGAAACTTGGCTACTCTCCAATTGGAATGTCCGCTCCCCCCGCAAAGTCTTCCCACCACCCTCCTGAAACCACCGACCGCCACCAATCTTCACTCCACCCAGTGTTTTCCTAAACAACAACCCCCTCCCCCTAAACAAAACCCCAAAAATGTTAGGTCTTACCTATGGCACACACATGACGTTCTCCCCTCACATCGACCAAATCACCTCATCAACCCAACGGATACTAAACACCATCCGAACCCTTTCTCAACACAACTTTAGTGACAAGAAACACACCCTTACCACCACTTATAAACAACTCCTCAGAACAAACATAAACTATGCTAACAGAAAATATTATTCTCTTATGAAGGAAAATTAGAGAAGGGGGGAATTCAAAAAAGTTTTAGTTTTAAATTTACTAAAAAAATTATTTGTATAAAATATTTACATTAAATTTAAGGGAGATTATAGATATTTTTAATTTTATTATTTATGGGAAAATATTTTTATATAAGGGGGAATAGAACTCTTCTCTTCTAACTTGCTGGTTTCCTTCCTTTCTGTTAACACCAAATTGCTTCCTATTAATACCAAATCCAGAGCCAATCCTTATCTGAAAGGATAGGATTTTATAGGCTCTTCTATATTATTATTATTATTATTATTATTATTATTATTATTATTATTATTATTATTATTATTATTATTATTATTATTATTATTATTATTATTATTATTATTATTATTATTATTATTATTATTATTATTATTATTATTATTATTATTATATTATTATTATATTATTATTATTATTTTTATTATTAATTATTATATTATTATTATTATTATTATATTATTATATTATTAATTATATTATTATTATTATTATTATTTATTATTATTATTATTATTATTATTATTATTATTATTATTATTATTATTATTATTATTATTATTATTATTATTATTATTATTATTATTATTATTATTATTATTATTATTATTATTATTATTATTATTTTTATTATTATTATTATTATTCAAAAAAGATGAGATTTAAATCTATTTATTTATTCAATCTATAGTTAATAATTAAAGCAAATGGTTAATATTTTTTTTAGTGAGATCCCCTTTCAACCTCTAATTCATTTTTTAACAAATGAAGGGAGACCAAACTGGATTAGACAGCATACAAAACCCAAGTCTTTAATTTTTCTCACCTTTGTTGGTAGAGTTTCTCCAAATATTTAACTGAATTGCACCTTCAATCTGGATAAAGATGGTCAAACAAAAAATGATAAGGCCCTCTTCTAAGCTGGCCTTCTTATATTATACATGGGGTAGTAGGTCCTAGGCCAAATTGGTTGGTAATTTCATAAAAAAAATAAATACTATATTAGTTTTTGTATTATTATTATTATTTTTATTATCAGTGGCCACTCAAATAGTTGATGATTAATTAATGTTATTTATTTTTATTAATGCCTAAAATTTTAGGCAGAGCAAAGAACACAGTCTTTGCAGAGCAAAGAACACAGTCTTTGCTCCAGAGAGATTAAAAGGGTCTGGCACTCTGCCTCCTAAAATTGAATATCTCATCATTGCTTGCACCATGATTTGCCAAAAGCTAAAGCATGAATTCGCCCTTTCGCGTTGAGGCTTCATTCCATATGTAAAACTAAAGAAGACAGGAAGATGGGATCAAAATAATTTTTTGAATCGTTCACTTAAAATTTTTTCTTATATTTTATTTTTTTGATTATTATATGTTATTTTATAATAAATTGAATAAGAAAAATAAATTTCCAATCAATAATTAGTTTTTTTTGGTATTAAGAAAAGGTCATTATTTCAAAAATCCTCAACCTTCCAATGGCTCATAATAGTAAAATAATAAATAAAAAATAAAACATAAAAAAATGATAAATAATATAAAATAAACATTATTAATTAGTGTATATATATACATATATTATATTTTTTTAACATCCGCTGGGAGGGGAACCAAAAATTAGTTTTTTCTTTAGATTTTAATTTTGAACGAATATCGTAAAACTAAATTTGAAACCAAATTTATTTTACATTTTTTTATCAATATATATCATTGTCTGTTAAACAAGGCACAGATACCCATTTGATACCCACTGTTGGTGATACTAAAGTTGCCCTTGATCTATGAGCTTTTTATGTAGCTCTCTACATTGAACTGCAGCTTTTCTTTTTACTCTATTGTCAGTATTACTATTATTAATATCATTGTTAGTGGTGGAAACTGTTTCTGGCAGATTTTCATGAAATTTGGTATAATTTTTTATTAGTAATATGATATCCGATATGTGTCGGGTTATAATTTCTTGGTTAGTTTTTTTAATTTTTACAGAAACAGTTTCTCCTAAACTATTATTTTCAATATCTTGTACTGTTCCCATACTGTAAAAGTATGGTTTAGCAAATTTTTCTTTAATGGCAACAATATCTCCAATTCCCAGTGAAGTATGTTTTTTATTTTTATATTTGTCTTGCTGATTAGTGGCAAGATATTGTAAGTTTGCTAAGAATTCATCATAGTACAAATCATTCAAATTAGATTTCACTTTTCTGTATTTTTGAAAAGTCAAATATAACTGATCCCTGATACAGGTTCTCAAAGGAGACCAATCAAGGATCAATCTGAAATGATCCGACACCATCCATGAAATAAAATGAGAAGAAACAACCCATGGCTGCGACCTCAATTCCTTTTCAAAATATCTCCGGTGTTATTGCAAATGGGATATTTGGATCCACCTCAGGGTTTCTTAATATTGATTTAAATGCTACTGGCCTTTTATTTATAAGCATATTTGCTTCCCTAACTAATAAAAAAACTCATCATGCTCTAATATATTTTTTCCTATAGCACTATATATAATGTTTTTCACTTGTTTCACTAAAGATTCAACTAAACCTCCTAGAAAACTAGCTTTACCTGGGTATGGTGAAAATTCTAGAATTTTTATGTTATGGAGTGTTAAATAATTTTTTACATCTATGTCATTAAGAAAATCTTTAATAATTTGCACTGAGCTTAATATACTACTTCCCTGATCACTAACTATAAGTTGTGGAAATCCAAAGTCAAACACATAAAATTGAAAAGCAGAAATAAAGCACTTATTATCTACATTTTTACATAGAATAAGGTTTACAGCTCTGGTATATGTGCAAGTTATAATTAATATGTAAACCTTCTCTACTACATTATTTATTTTTATATTAAATGGCCCAATGTGGTCAATAAATATTTCTCTAAATGGAATTTGAGATGGATTTATCCTATAATCTTTGTAATGGTTCTGATTAATTTTTATGGTTCTGCCATACATTAATTTACATTTTATACAGTTTTTGATATTTTTCTTAACTACTGAGTATGCTGTTGGAATATAAAACTCCTTTCTTAGTATAGTTAGAAGTTTATATACACCTGCATGTTTCATTTTTACATGTAATTCTTTAATTATTATATCAGTTAGTGAATGATTTTTATGCAATAATATTGGATTTTTTTTTATTAAAATCAGCATTTAAGTTTGCAAATTTACTCTTTACTCTAATTATATCATTTTTATCAAGAAAAAGATTAAGTTGTGTGACCTAATTTGTTTCTTTATTCTTTTTTGGATTTTTTAAATATTAATATGTTTCTAGAAAA
This sequence comes from Trachelipus rathkii, assembly GCA_015478945.1. Lineage (NCBI taxonomy): Eukaryota > Metazoa > Arthropoda > Malacostraca > Isopoda > Trachelipodidae > Trachelipus > Trachelipus rathkii. Next base: position 21,875 of record JABUQX010128557.1, read on the forward strand.
TTTTCTTGCTGATATTGCCTAAAAATGACATTACAACTTTCCTCATATGAGCATATTGCATTTGAATCACAATTGGAAAACAAAGTGGGGTTTTTCTCATGTACTTTAAGTTTTAAATTATGAATAAATTTTCTTACCATAGTGCGAAACTTTAAATAGTTTATTCAAAGAAGAAAACCTATCTAATTTAAATAAGGGTACAAAAGAAAAGGTTTGAATATTATAAATATTAAAATCTGTAATTATTATTATATATAAGGGATTTGGGAACAGTGACTTTTAACCCCTTTTCATTTTTTGTTATGTTAAATATAAGGCCCGTTTAAATAAACGTGAATTTTTAACAAAAACTTTGTACATAAAACACATCGAGTAACGTAATCCTAGGATTCTGAGATCCTTCACAATGATGAAATGTTATCGGGTGTTTTTCACATGCAGTTTCAATAAAATTCAGCTGATTGTTTATAATGGTCCCTTTTCTTTCTATTATGTTTAATTTTTCTACTTTATTTATAATCCAATTTAATATTACCATTGAATCAGTGCATAAATGTAATTATTTATTTTTAAAGGTGTGAAAGTATTAGTTAAATTGTCAAGCATTTCTATTAGACACTGAACTCCAAATTTTACATCAAATAGCTCTAGAACTGGAATAGATGATCTGTTATTATTTTTGTTTGAAATTAATATAATTTTTGCACACAAAAAATGCAGCTCACTACTATTTGTTTTTTTGTAAATATAAGACACTACCATAAATGTCCTTACTAGCATCAGTAAATGCTATAATATTATATGAGTAAGCATAATCCCCAATAAATCTTTTTAGTTCTGGTTTTTTACTTTTATTATACTGTGAGCAAATATTTTTATATTCTTTTAGTAAATTACTGTCTAATTTTTTTGTCCCATGTTATATCTTTGTTATTTAAGACGAAGTTTGTGGTAAAAATATTTAGCTCAGGTCCTTTTCCCAGGAGCCCAATTAGTTTCGTCTAGTGGTCCAGACTAAGACCATTTTATAGTAGATTAAAAATAGACCTCCAAAGTGTTTGCTTTGGGGATCTCATTTCATGTGATTTTTATATATATTATTGGACGCAGCTATGGAGGTCAAATCCATGAACTTGAGTCTCGCTCACCATCATCCCCAATAGCTTAATGTGATTATTTATAGGCTCATCTAACATTACTGTTATTGTCTAATTCACTATAATTTAATTTTTTAAACTCTGGTGAATTACTATGAAATTGTTGTTGTAAATTGAATCCATAATTGTTAAATATAGTATGACATTTATGATAAGCTAGAATGATGTCACTTTCAAACTCAGATGTATATCCTATGTTATCCATATAGGAGAGGTTATACAAAGATTTCCTAAGTTCACATTCAAACTCATCATATGTATCAACATGCAATATTAAATATTTATATAAATGCTACCATGAGAATGGAAGGGCTACATCTAATACCAATGGAAAGTCGCAATTAATTTAATAAGAAACGACACAAAAATCCGTTTTTCTTTTATATTTTTTAAAAAACAAAAATGGAATCTTTCAGTATCCTCAAAAAGGCAATTAATATGTGAAAGGCATTTTTCAATATAAAATAAGAAAGCCCATTTAATTAAATCAAGTACTGTGTAATGCGATTATCCAATCTATTAATTTAAAAGTTAGGTCTGGCAAGCTAACCATGTAATTATGTGATAAATTAGTTGGTTGGTTTTTATCACATAGGTTCGACAAATATACCATTTCTTTGCATTTTGTCGTTTCTACGTGATTCTAAATATGCATTATGAGCTAAATAATGATAACTTTGTTATTATTTTAACCTGGTATTTATTTCAGCAGGTTTGAATGATAACCTTGGTTTAAGCTGGTCAATTATGCCATTCCATTGTAGCTTCTAATTTTAACAGGCTCTTTTTTTATATTTTTTTCAGTATTGACTTCAATACAGAATTAGCCAAATAAAAATTTATTTGGCAAATAGTTTTATTTAATTTATTATTCCTACAACAAAGGCATAATCAATCGGACCTGTATCCATATCTACATGTGTATTTGTAATCAAGTGTTTTATAAGTTCTAATTGTTAAGCTCTGAAAAAGCAGAAATGGCATTCAAAATTAGTCCGTAATTTAATAATCTTTTAATTTTTATCTACTAATCGTCATCCAATTCTAAGCTAGTATTATTATTTTGAACTAGAGATGAAATTGAGTAATCCATTTCTAGTCATTCAATCTTGTTCTCAATTTTGATATTTTTCCGAGTAAGTCGGCCTGCTCTGTAAATTTCTTTACATACTTCAAATATGGCAAATTTTTTATTAATTTATTTAAGTCCCCAGCTAATAAGATTCCTAAAGAAGTGTAATATAACAGTGAACTGTCGTTTTTATGTAACCCCAAATGAACATGCAATTTATTGGTAGTAATGTGGGTGCTCCAAATCTACACCTAATAATAATAATGGGATTACCCTATAATTTTTCGTAATTTACTTAGGTGTCTTTATCAGGCTGAAAGGTAATTTTTATTCATGCAAATTGATTTTACATTTGAGGGGAAGTTAATTCACTCGGTTTGTAATTAGATAGGGCACTACGGCTGCAACAATACTGGTTATTTTTAATTATTTATTTTTTAACATCAATTTCTATATGAAGTTTTGATAATGATTTACTTTCATTGAAACCTTTTATGTTAAGCATTATTTCAGACTGTATAACTTTATATTTGATTTTTTGTGCTACTGTTTGGGATATAAAATTTATTTCAGACCCAGAGTCGTTTAAAACCCTCAAATCTTGGTTGTTATTGTTTTTATTTATACAAGTTGTGGTGAAAGTAGGAAGATTTATGTTTTGAGTACTGGTTACATTTAAGGAACTTAATAACAAACAATTTGCTACTTGTTCTGAAGAAGGGTTTTCTACAGGTGTAACATTTAGTTCAACAACATTGGTTGTATGTGTTATACTCTGCTTGTGCATGATTTTTATTTTTATTGTTTTTTTTGTGTTTTTTGTGTTGGATTAGGTTTCGCTTTTTTGTTCTTTAAATACATAAAAGCTGAGTCCATGCATTACAAATTTCTCATTTAAGGGCATTAATTCGAACTTACATTTTCAAAATTTTATGAATTTTTAAATACGCATTTAATACACCTCCCAATTTCTTTTGATTTTTTGTAATTTGTGGATTTTAGGTGTTGTTAAAAAGATTAAACAGAATCTGGAGCCCATTGTCGAAGTGTAATGTGCAATTTGCAATATTGAAAATGGAACCTACCCTTGTTTGTGTAGTTGGTCACAGTATTTCGATTTTTGGTTTTTGATTCACATCAATATTAGTAGCTAAGCTATCTGTTTTTTTTCTCCAACTTGTGATGTGTTGTTAAAGTAGTGTACTGCAATTTGCATTTGTGTTTTGAGTTTGGTTTTGTGTGTTCATAACCAAATGTCGTTGCAAATTAGGATCTTCTTCTGCCATTTTTTTAAAAATTTTTATCTAAAAATAGGTAAGTTTGCTACTTTTTTTTTATTTAAAATGACATTGTTCAGGGCCACTAATTCCAAGCAAATTTATTGACAAATCACCTTACTGAGTTATTTTTAAGCTAATCTACTTGACTTTCTATTAATTTAGCTTCACTAACCCAATCCTAAAAATTATTAGTTAATTTTAGCTTTAATAGTTTTTCAATAACTGAATATTGTTGTAAGGTTTTATTACTAAAGGCACTTTTTAATAAGTTTTTGGCCATATCATAATCCATATCTGCCATAGGGCTTTTTTGTATTAAAATTTTAGCTGGACCTTTGAGTTGTTTCATTAAACATGAATGTCTAGCAAATTTATTATATTTTTCCCTATCCATTATCTCTTCAAAATTTTTTAAGAACCTATCAAAATCTTCAGGCTTTCCATCAAATTCAGGAAGCTGAAGTTCGGGTCTTTTTAAACCAGAGAAACCAGTTTCAATATGATTATTATGAGAAGAAATATTCTGCATAGGGCTTATTTTATTTTCAAGTTCACTTATTAAAGATGAAATGCTGAGGGCATAAAATTCATTTTTATCGCAAATTTTATCTGCGCTTTCAAATGTGAATTCATCACAGTCACCATATTTATTTATTATTTCATTGTCTAACTCTGAAATTTCATCTAGGTTTGTTTTTAATCTATCTATGAGACCCTTTATTTCGTCATGTGTATATAAAGTTATACTAGCTAGGATTTTATTAACTAATTTAGTAATAATGGACCTCTTGGTTCCTCGTCTTTTAACGAGAGTCAAAACTTGTTGAAATAATGAGGTGGTTGTTGTCCCATCACCAATTATTTCTTCAACTATTTTTAACTCTACATTTGGATCTACTACATCCATATTGAAAAATAACTTCTTTTTTTTTACATGCTTAATAGGTATTAATAATTATCAATAACTATACATAGTATTATTATACAGTATATAAGTTAGCTACTATGTATATTTTTTTTCAGTCTCGATAGGCCTTTGTGGCTTCAACTCAAATATTTATAGTTTTAATACACCCTATATATTTTTAAGACCATATACCAGACAGAAGGAACTCAGCAATTACTTGGCGTGAAAGGACCATCCTGTCGACTGCGCCATAACAGAAAATATTATTATCTTATAAAGGAAAATGAGAGAAGGGGGGAATTCAAAAAAGTTTTAGTTTTAAATTTACTAAAAAAATTATTTGTATAAAATTTTTGCATTAAATTTAAGGGAGATTATAGATATTTTTAATTTTATTATTTATGGGAAATAATTTAAAAGTAATAGAACTCTTCTCCTCTAACTTGCTGGTTTCCTTCCTTCTGTTTAACA
>JABUQX010128558.1:0-2500 GCA_015478945.1 Trachelipus rathkii
TATATATATATATATATTAATTATATAATATATATATATTATATTATATATATTTATATTATATTATAATATATATATATTTGTAATACTGTATAGTATATTATATATATATATATGTAATAATATAGTATATATTAGTTAATATAATATAGTAATAATATGTTATTAAATATATTATATATATTTATTATTATATATATATATATAATGTAAATATTATAATATATAATAATAATATATATATATATATATATATATATAATGTTATATACTATATATATAATTAATTATCATATTATGTATATATATTATATTATTATATTATTATAATTATATATATATATATATATATTAATATATATATGATAAATAATATCAGGGTAACGCCGACCCTATCTGTGGTATCAGGGACGTGCCCTCTGGGTAGGCAAGGTAGGCAGTGCATGCCCTACAAAAGAAGTGTACTTTATTTATTTATATTAATTTTAATATTTAAAAACCAAATTTAATCCCATTAAAATTTAATTTCTTTACTGAGCTTATCGAAATTTATATTAAAACATAATATAAAAATTTCTATTTTCCTCTTTTGTAAAAGAGTAGCAAAAATTAATTTGTGACATTCTTACCTGCCGCTTATGTGCTTACTATATTAAACTTGGTTATAATATGGAATATAGCCGATCCGAGCCTTTCCAATATTTATTATATATTAAACTCAATTTAGGGCCTTATAAAGGCAATTCGGAATTCTTGAGACTATTTTTGATTCTCGTAAATCTTCAGTGTCTTTTGGGATAGATTTCTAAGAAAGTGATGTGTGTGTGTGTGTGTTGATGTTGTGTGTGTGTGTTGACTGTTGTAATTAGTGATGGTGGTGTTAGTGTAATGTGTGGTAGTGTGTGTGTATGGTGTGTTCTAGTCTCTCTCTCTCTTCAATCTTCCTCTATCTTACTTCATTCTATCTACTCTCTCTCTCTCTATATTGATCTCTTCGGTCTTCTTTACTTCTAATATATATATTATTATACGATAATATATATCTGGACGTACGATAGGTAATCGATTATCGTATTATTCAGCATATAGGCGTCAGGTTAGGAGCCATATTTATTTTTATATAGCCTAAAAGGAATACCATGAAATTCGGGCCAAGACGGGAAAGGGTCTAGGGGGTCTTCTCGGTACTCGCGGGGGATACGAACGGGTGGAGTGAGGACCGTTACCCACCGTACCGTGCTAGTAAGCCCTCATAAATATAAAAATATTATAAAAAATAAATATATATTTTGTCAGGTAGCATTGAATATAAATAAAGTAATATATCTGCTTCGGTAATACTTTACTTGCGCTTCCTTCTATATGGAGTTATTATAGGCTAATACCACTAGTGATCATATACTGTGAGTATTTCGTGACTATAATATAAGCTAATTTTCGAATTTAATCATGGTCCTTTTATATAATGTATTAATAACTATCCGTTTATAAGTAGTTGAGCCTATATATATAATTATATAATATAATATATATATATATATTAATATTATATATATATATATATTAATATATAATATTAATATTAATATTAATATATATACTATTAATTATTAATATATATATATAATATATATATATATATATATTATATATTAATATATATATTATATATATATATATTATATATATATATATATTTATAATATATATTTATATTTATATAAATATTTATATTTAAATATATATAATATATATATTTAATATATATATATAATATATTATAATATATTATAATAATATATATTAATATAATAGATATATATTATTAATCATAGGTGATGTAATATTAAACTCAATAAAGGATTATATATATAATAATTATTTTATAATCATAATATATATTATAACATATAAGTATAGCCTGTATAGCCTATAGGCAAGCATATATTATATATATTATATATATTATTATATAATTAATTAAGTCACTGCCTATATACTTATACTACATGATGAAGATATATACTATAGTGACTAAGTGGTCAACGATTGCACTTATATATATATTAATATATTATATTATTATATATATATATATAATAATATATAAATATATATATATATTAATTATATTAATACTATATATATATATATTAAATAATATTATATATTACATATATATATATATATATATTATATATATTATATATATATATATAATATATATTATTAATATAATATTATATATAATATATATATATATATATATAATATATATATATATATATTAAGTGAATATATATATATATATATATATTAATATTAATATATTAATATATATATATATAATTAATATATATATATATATACTATAATATTATTCTTAAATTTTAATTTTAATTTGTCAATGAAATGCATTGACACTTATGAACATTTTACTCTAAACACCGGGGCTTGGCTTAATATATAAAATATACACGCGTACATCCTCTTATCACCT
>JABUQX010128558.1:10000-14278 GCA_015478945.1 Trachelipus rathkii
TTTGTCATAATACTTTCATCTTCTTCAGCTGAATCTTCACTGATATCGCTGACATCTTCATCCTAAAACAAAATGAAATCAATTGTTATCAAATAATTATTTGATTTTAATGAAATTTTCTTCTAAATTTGAATAATTAATTATAATTAAATTATAATTTAATTATAATCAAACCTCTAGCAAATATTCGATATTTAAAATGAGCTCTTACTAATTCTGTTTTTTTTTGGGGGGGGGCTTTTTAAAGGTCACACCTTATGGGCATAGCCCTACTCTAGGAGGGGAACTTCTCTAGGTTAAATTCTACCTAGAATTCGGACTAGGGATCAAACCCGGGCCCTTGCCATGCGACTCTCTCTCTCTCTCTCTACCGATTGAGCCACGGTAGCACTTAGGCTTAGTATAAATAGCTTTGTTAAATTTAGCAAATACAAATGGGCAAAATTAAATTTATTCTAGTGGGAAGAAATTTAAAATTAAAAAAATAAAATTAAAAAACAGATCTCACCTCTGAAAATCTATTCTTTCTCTTTGATTTTAAAGTCTCAAGAAAATGTAGGAAAGTGTCCTCTTTTCCTATCTTATCCTTTTTCACATATTTTGGTTTCGAAGTCAGTTTTTCTATTAAAATAGGGTTTTTAAAAAACATTTCTCTTTGAAGATTATAAAAGATGACCGGTGCTTCATTTTCTCGCCAATCTTTATTCAAAATTTTAAATAGGCGTTCCAGATTCTTTTCATATAATTCAGCCAGCCTTCTATTCTTTTTATTATCATCAATTTTTAGTTTCTTAAAGTATTCGTGAATTATTTTGAGAGTTTTCGGTATGGTGTTGTCACTAATTTCATCTTGTGAGATTTCAGCTAGATCTAGCAGGGTTTTAATTGCTTCAGAATTGTCGAATTTCTCTTTTAACTCTGCTACCCCTTCCTTATACGGTTCCCGATCCATAATCGGTAAAAACGATTCTACAAAAAGTGTCGGAATGACTATTTGATTGAAAATAAGAGGAAAAACATTGTTTTTTATGTCTCTATCCATTAGGTGGCTAAATTTTTTATAGATTTCGAGAGAGCTTTTCATAAATTTAGGATTTACCGGTTTTTGTAAATAGGATGGATATTTATTTCCCAAAATACTATGAAACAATACATTCTTTAAAATTGATCTAAAATATAATTGCGTAATATGTACATAAAGTGATTTATTTTCATCTTTTATAGATATTGTATTTTCCATCAAGATGGGGTCATCCTCACAATACTCGTTTACGTTTGAAACTTTAGTTCCGGTCTCGTTTTTAAACCTTGTATTTAAATTTACTGTAACAATTTTTTGGCCACAGTCATTCCAATTTCCAGTTAGCTTATTTTCATGGTTAGAAATATTGTGTAATTTCAAGCCATTACATTTGCAATCTTTACATTTTCTTGAGGGATGCTTAGTATTCTTAATAGTTTCAGTTTCCTTTAAAGAATCTGAACTCCCCTCTTCGTTTAGTTTTCTTTTCAACTGTATGCGAGTCTGATCATCCAGAAGAGATAGGATTAGTAGGATACTCCGAATCAAAATAAGTTGAATTAAAAGGAAAGTCTGATTCGCAATAAGTTGGATTAGTAGGAGAGTGCTGTTCGAAATAAATTGGATTAGTAGGCGTGTCTTATTCAAAATCGGTATTAGTAGTGCGTGTGAAATATTTTCTGAAGACTTCTTGGCATCAAAGATAGTTTCATTTTGGTGATTGGGTTCCGATTCCAAACTTTCATCAGGTGTATGGAATTCTTCATCAATCATTTCCGATTCGGGATAGGGGGATTTTGAAAAATTTGATATTGGTCTTCAGGAGATTCTAATCTAGTAGTTACGTTAAAGTTAATATATTAGAAAATTTACTTTTAACAAGACAAAACTAATAAAATTAAAAGTCCAGATTTATATAAATTTAGATATATAATTCCTCAAACTGTTTAGATTGTATGATAAATTTTATTTTAAAGACTAAATTAATAGAACATTGGGATCATGTGGGTTATCTGCCTCCACCTCCATATACGTATCGATTGCATGGATTCGAAAACATTTCATAAGTGAAATAAAAATATGTAGAGTCAAATTTAAACTTTAGTAATAATGCAGCTTCACACTTTTAAAAATATTGGCTTAATTCAATTTTTCGTCTGAGTGAAAAATTATTCTAAGTCCAGTGCGGGTATTTTGAAGGGTATTTTTGCTTGGGGGGTATTTGGATTGAGCAACAAGTTATGGGAAGGAATAGACTTTGGTGAGTTCCGTAGCAATACAATATATATAATATGTATGTAATATAATATATAATAATACTAATATATGTAATAATATATATATGTAATATATATATATGAAATATATGTATAATAATAACATTAATTATAGTATTGTATAATATGTATAACTATATATATATATAAAATATATATAACAACAACCTTATCTTGTATATATATATATATATATGCCTGTAACAATATATATATATGTATATATATATATGTTAAAATATATATATATAAATATATATATATATATATATATATGTATATTATGTATATATGTAATAATATATATATATGTATATATATATATTTACTACTATTTATATATGTATATGTAATAATATGTATGTTATATATATGTATATTATGTGTAATAATAATAATAATATATGTAATATATATATATATATAATAATATATATATATAATAATATATATATGTAATAATAATAATATAATATATGTATATAACAATAACAATATAACATATATGTATAATATAATATATAATATATATATGTAACTCAACTTCCCTGATGGAAAATATAACAATATGTATGTATATATATATATATATAATATGTAATATGTATGTAATATATATATGTATATATTAAATATGTATATGTAATATATAATAACAATAATAATATAATAATAATAATATGTATGTATATTAAATATAATATATATATATAATATAATATATATGCTTAATATAATATATATATATATATATGCTATAACTCTTGCTTTATATTATATATATGTATATGTATATACATATATATATATATATATATATATATATTATATATATATATATGTATTAATATGTATATATATGTATTATATAATATATAATATATGTTATATATATAATATATATATGTTAATAATATATATATGTATAATAATTATATATATATATATTATATATATATATATATGTAATAATAATATATATATATATTAATAATAATAATAATATATAATATATAACATATGTATATATGTATATATATATAATAATATATATATATATATATATATGCTTTGCTGCGAAATATATAACTGCTCTATATATATATATATATATATATATATATTATGTTATACTTTATATATATAATTATGTATATATGTATATTATATATATATATATAATATATGTATATATATATATATATATATATATATATATATATATGTATATATATAATATATATATACAATAACCATAGCTCTCATAACTCCAATATGTATATGTGTATAATAATAATAACTTATATTAATAATATATATATATATATATATGTAATATATAATAATATATGTAATATATATAATATAATATAATATATATATATATATATATATATATTAATTAATAATAATAATATATATGTTAATAATAATAATAATTAATATATATATATATATAATAATATGTATAATAATAATAATAATATATATATATATGTATATAATAATATAATAATAATAATAATAATATATGTATATATGCTGCTATATATATAATATATGATATATATTTTATAATAATATGTATGTATTATGTATATATATGTTAATATATATAATATGTTATATATATGTACCTATTGTATATATAATATATACAGTATAATAGCAATAATAATATGTATATATGCCTGCTCTATAACATATATAGCAGCAGCCAACAACAACAATAACCTTAGCAGCAACAGCTGCCATGCATACCACGCGTAGCCCAGCGCAACAATAGCTGCACCAACAGCTGCTAGCCAACATAACCAGTATATATATGCAACCAGTAATATAGCCAACAGCAGCAACCTTAACAACCTTAATATAACCCAATATGTTATATGTAATATAGTAATATATATGTAATAATATTAATAGCCATGATACATATATATAACATATAATACTATGCTATAACATATATATGTGCCA
>JABUQX010128559.1:0-10000 GCA_015478945.1 Trachelipus rathkii
TATCTCCCTTGGTTTGTAATAAACACTGATATACCAGGACTTTAAATAAACTAATGCGCTTGACCACATGTTATAAGGTTCGTAAATATACCTTGATACAGTACACAAACTAATATTATACATACTGAATGGGACGGAGTCCAAAAGATATCAACCTCTAGGATGTATTCCCTACCACTTTGAAATACAACGCTCCATATTTTCGCGACCGCGTAGTAATATTACGCCGGCGGGTTCATGCGTCGGTTCCGCACCGGGTCGCGCTTGCGGGCGCTCTTGCGTTTTGCTTCACGTGATCTACTATAAATCTAGTGAATTAATTATCTATTCTAGTGAAATTAATAATTATTCCTCAATGTAAGTATTTATTATAAATATGATATACACTTAGTAAAAATAAAACACTTTTAATACAAATCAGATAACTTGTGCACCGCTTAACAGCTAAAATGACTATGATTTTAAAATGAGTTGGGGTCTAAAAGATAATAAAACACACCTGCTCAAATACAAGTTTAAATAGAATAAAGTTAATTTTCAAAAGACGATAAAACAATTTTCGACCAATCACATACGAGGTCATATAGAGATAAGGATTACTCCTGACCAATCACAAGTAAGGAAAACATTTCCTTCTTACCTGCTTAAAGGATCTTACCGATCCAGCATGTTTCAGTTTGAAATATATTTATAAAAATAATAATAATAACAATGATTCTTGTCTATACTGGAATTACCTTGACCTGGTATTAGGCTTAAATCAGCATGGGATACAAAAAGGCTTATCTCTAAATTTAGGCCTGAATTTAGCCTAACGTAGTTATTGCACCACATTTTTTACAGAAAAAGGTCAGTTTGAAATATATTTTGACCTGGAATTAGCCTAAATCAATTCGGGCCACAAAAAGGGATTATCCTAAATTTAGACCTAAAGTAGTTATTTCAACACATTTGCCAGAGAGAGGTCAGTTTCGTATCTGTAAGGAGTGTGGGTTGTTGTGTTTTTCTCGTGATGGATTGTCAACGTACATAGATAATAATAATAATAATAATAAAGAAAACTGAATTATTTAAAAACTTTGAAATATTTAACGTTGAAAGAAAAATAAAATAATATAAATGTAGGTGAATAATTGTTGTTTTTAAATAAGAACTTAGAAAGATTTTAATAAAATACAATGTTACGTTAGCAGAGAAGAACTTATTTTCTTTGCTATTTTATACTTATTACATGGCTAAAGATGATGCCGTGCAAGTCAATAGAACAATGAAACGTGGTATAGCCAGGTAGGGGGCGTTATGGGCTGACCTACTGATTTACCGATTTATTGCTTTAAGGTACGTAAATATATGTTTTAAATAAAATTTCATAAAATAGTAAAAGTTATTTTAAAACTCGATAGTTATAAAATTTATAAACAAAGTATTAACAGTTAATAGTAATAAATTCTTTGTTCCAAGATAATGATTGATTATTATAGAAGTTTTAAGAAACTTTGAAATAATTTTAGTTATATTTGAATGAGTAATATAAATGTACGTGTTTAATTAAAACATAAAATGTTTTAATAAATTATACGTTATATGTGTAAGTGTGTGTGTGTGTGTGTGTGTGTAAGTAAATCTGTGTGTGAGTGTAAGTAAATCTGTGTGTGTGTAAATCTGTGTAAGTAAATCTGTGTGTGTAAGTAAATCTGTGTGTGGATAAGTAAATCTGTGTGAGTGGGCAACTGTGTGGGAGTGTAAGTAAATCTGTAGGTGTGTAAGTGTGTGAGGGTAAGTAAATCTGTGTGTGAGTGTAAGTAAATCTGTGTGTGTGTGTGTGTGTGTGTGTGTGTGTGTGTGTGTAAGTGTAAATGTAAGTGTCTATGGGTAAATGTAAGTGTATGTGTGTGTAAGTGTCATAGTGAATGTGTGTATAAGTGTAAGTGTGTGTGTGTGTGTGTGTGTGTGTGTGTGTGTGGGTGTGTATGTGTGTTCTAAATAATAATAACAATAGGCATGAAGTAAATAACACTATAATAATAAAAATAAAAATAAAATAATAAAAGTAAAATAATAAAAATAAAATAAAAAGAATAAAAAGAATAAAAATAAAAAGTATTAAAACAAAATAAAATAATAATAAAGAAAAATAATAAAAATAAAATAAAAAGAATAAAAAGAATAAAAATAAAAAGTATTAAAACAAAATAAAAAAAAAATATAAAGAAAACATAATGTTAATAAATATACGAGTTAACAGTAAAACATATGAGTTAAAGCAGTAAAACATGAGTTGTAAAAGCAGTAAAACATGAGTTAAAGCAGTAAAGCAGTAAAACAAAAGCATACTAATCCCCCCTTGATGTCAGGTAACACCTCTATTGATTTACTGATTTACTGCTTTAAGGTATGTAATGTTAATAAATATATGAGTTAAAGCAGTAAAACATATGAGTTAAAAAAACAACAAAACATGAGTTAAAGCAGTAAACATGAGTTAAAGCAGCAAACATGAGTTAAGCAGTAAAACAAAAGCATACTATCCCCCTTGGTGTCAGGTAACACCTCTATTGATTTACTATTGATTTACTGCTTTAAGGTATAATGTTAATAAATATACGAGTTAAAGCAGTAAAACATATGAGTTAAAGCAGTAAACATGAGTTAAAGCAGTAAAACATGAGTTAAAGCAGTAAAGCAAAGTAAAAACAAAGTGCCACTACTAATCCCCTTTGTGTCAGGTAACACCTCTATTGATTTACTGATTTACTGCTTTAAGGTATGTAATGTTAATGCTTAGTAAAATTTCGTACAATTTTTAGTAAAAATAAAATGATTATATATCAGACACACTCTGGATTTTTCTTCTTACATACACTTTTTAAAAATTATCTATAAATTAAAAAGTATTAAGTAAAAGTATTAAGTAAAATAATGTTAATAAATATACGTGTTAAATAATAGGTAGGTCTGTAATGAGTTACAGTTTTATGTTCACGAAAATGTTTATAAAAATGTTCAAGTATGAAATAAAAATGAATGAATTATCATAGTATATTTGAAATGAAATTCTTTAATAGTTTACATTGACATCAGCTATTTTCGTTCGTGGAATACAGTGCCTGCGGGCGCACCTGGCGGGCGGGTGCATGCGTGGTGCCTGGCTCGTGGCCTGCGGGCGCACGCGGCGGGCGGTACGCGGAAATACTGCGCCTGTGGCGCACGCGGCGGCGGGAACGCAAACGAGGCGACGTAGGGTTGACGCACCTGGGTGGGCGGTCTGGGGCCTTGTGCAGAGGCACGCTGCGCCCCCTGCGGTTAGCTTATGACTTATGGAAGACATTAATATTAGCTATGTTCTTTGGTGTAGGTAGAAAAAGGCTAGAAAAGGTTAGAAAGATGCGTTATCAAAGATGAATCATCAATATAGATGGTATCAAAGATGACGGCATCAAAGATGAGTCATCAAAGATGAACCTTTAAAGTTGAGGCATCAAAGCGAGGCATTAATGCTGAGCATCAGTTAAGGTATCAAAGTTGAGGCATCAAAAATATCGAGTGTGTGAGTGTAAGTGTAAGTGTATCTGTGTGTGTGGGTGTGCGTGTAAGTGTATATGGGGTAGTGTAAGCGTCTATGGAGAGTGTAAGTGCTTATAAGTGTCATAGTGTGTATAAGTGTCATAGTGAATGTGTATGTAAGCGTTAGAAAAATACAACTCATAGTAGAAGCATCCTAACACCTTCTAATATAAACCAATCGAATCCTCATACCCCTTTGCAACATAGGTAGACACCTATGATGCCAGCTGCCCTAGGCCTGTGTAGTGCCAGAAAAGCCTTGAAAAAAAGCAGCACTCAGTTGGCACCATGTGGCATCTGTTGGCACTATGTGGCACCTCACTTGGTGCACCTCACTTGGCAACTCATTGGCACCTCATTGGTGAATTCATTGGCACTCACTTGGCAATCACCTGGCAACTCATATCTAATACCATAGAACATTCACTAGATACTTCTACGGTGATTGGGAACCAACAAAGCCGCCAAAAAGCTACAAGGTCAAAAAGTTACAATGCCAAAATTGTACCTTACCCTGGAATACAAAAGGGCTGACCGAAAAATTTGGGTTCTCAAAGTTATGAAACCGCACATGGGAAGACCAAAATCGACAACGAAAAACAAGCTGCCTAAAAATTAAGGGATGGCCAAAATTGTGGTGGGCCACTGACCCATGGAAGGCCAAGTGGTTGGTAGTAGTGTGTTTGTACGTGTGTGTGTATAAGAAGTGTCTATGGGTAAAATGTAAGTGTCATAGTGAATGTGTGTATAAGCGTCATAGTGAATGTGTATAAGTGTCATAAAGAACGTGGTATATGTCATATAGTGTGTGTGTATATGCCATAGTGTATGTGCAAGGAAGCATAGCGTGTATGGTTATCATAGTGTAAGTGTCTGCGGTAAATGTAAGTGTCTACGGTAAATATAAGTGTGTAAGTAAATCTTCTGTGTGTGTGTGTGTGTAAGTGCCACAGTGAATGTGTGTATAAGTGACATAGTGTGTATAAGTAAATCTGTGTGTGAGCAAGTAAATATGTGAGTAAGTAAATCTGTGTGAGTAAGTAAATCTGTGTGTGTAAGTAACTCTGTGTGAGTGTAAGCAAATCTGTGTGAGTGTAAGTAACCCTGTGTGTGTGTGTGTGTGTGTGTGTGTGTGTGTGTGTGTGTGTGTGTGCAAGTGTGTGCGTGTGTAGATGTGTGACCGAAATATCAAGGTCAAAAAAGGTTAAGACATCAAAAAGCAAGCTCCTAAGAAGGACAAAATTACCGAGTCAAAATTGACCCATGGTATCTGGCAAGATCAAGGCCGAAATATCATGGTCGCCAAGGTAAAGACATCAAAAAAGGGCTAAGCCCCCAAAGGGTGGCTAAAAATTAGGTGGCCAAATTGACATTACGGAAGACCAAAGGGTTATCGAAAAATTAGGTGGGGATCACGTACAAACGGTTGCTTACGCAACGCATGCAACCCTTCTTCTCGAAGGGTTGCAAAAATTAGGCTGCCGAAAAATGAAGCCGCCAAAATTAGCCGCCAAAATTAGGGCTGCCAAAAATTAGGCCGCCAAAATTCATCCTTTATAACATAAAGTGTGGCGCCAGTGGCGGCCCAAACGGCGAGTAAGTCCCATATCTGGAAATCAAGGTCATACCAATAATATCTAAAGTACTATCATTTTTACCCCAAGGGAGGTCTCCAATATGGAGTAAAAATTTGGGTTATCATTTTTTCCCCCATTTTGGGCCTCCGGAATCCCTGTCCTACTACTGGTGTTGATGCCATGGTTCCTGACACTGGTTGTTGGACAAACCCAGCGACCTGTCATACCGAGGAAAGATATTAAACAAAGAAACAATAAGAGAACAATTTAAATTTTTTACCAATTTATGATTATAATGATATAATCATAACTACATTATAGAGAGTTCTTAATATAAATATCTATATATGTATATATATCTTTCAATACAAATTACACAACTCGCTGAAAAATCTAGGAGCAATATCAATTTTGAACTTTGAAGGTTTGAATTCATTTGCTCAACGGATCAAGCAATTTCGGCCACTGGGAAAATATTAAATATTAACGACTAACGAAATATTTATTAACAGTTAAAAAGTTGATGAAAAATGGAAATTAACTTCTGTTAAATGCTCGTTAAAAAAAAGATAAATTCGTTAATTAGCTTTATCGAATTAACGCTTTAATGCTCATCAATATAAGGTTGGATAAGTAAATTCGTTCGTTCGTTCGTTCCAGATTTTACCAGTGGAGTACATGTAAGATGGAGCATAGTGGTTAAGTCTTGGGTCAGATACCACAGGTCTGCAAAAAAAAATTTTTGAAAGCTGTTTTGGTTATTTAACGTGAATTTTGTTTTTCAGTGTGCTGAATCCAAAAATGACCTTCGTTTTTCATAGGACATCAAGTTTTTTAACAAATTATGTACCTATATGAATTAAGATAATATGTCAAAGGAAATGAAAATAGACATAAATTGAATATTTTATTGCACAAATTTAATGAAAATCAACTTTAAATTAAAATATGCTTGTATTAACATGTTAAAATAGTTTATTTATGCCTTTAAGACTCCTCTTCGTACATTTACACCTATGGCAGCATCTGGAATCTCTCTATGCAGCATCCAACAGTAATCGGCCATCATCGTAACGTTCCATCTCCCTGGTATCTCCTCACCATCTCTTTGATGTCCTGGTGAAATCTTTCACCTTGTTCCTCACTCACAGCTCCCAAATTTTCAGGAAAGTAATCAAGATGGGAATGGAGGAAATGTACTTTTAAGCTCATTAGGCAACCTAAAGCTTGAAATGCTCAACATTCGTCCGACGATCTCCTAATAGTTAGGGTCCTTATTGTTGCCCAAAAACTTCTGCACGACCTCTTTGAACGCTTCCCAACCTTCTTTCTGAGGATCTGTCATGGTCTTCATGAACTCATGGTCAGCTATAAGCCTTCTAATGTCCGGTCCGGTGAACACACCTTCCTTCAATTTTGCCTCTGTTAGACCTGGAAACTTGGAACACAAGTATTTGAAGCATTCTCCATTTTTCAGAAGTGATTTCAGTAATTGCTTCATCAATCCCAATTTAATGTGGAGTGGTGATAGTAAAACTTTATGGGAAGGTACTAAAGTTTCTCTTAGGACATTTTTTTCACCGACTGTAAGCTCCCTTGGCTACCATGTCTTTTTCGTCCAGAGATTTGTACGGTCTCGACTGTCCCATGGACATAAGTAACAGGGATATTTGGTAAATCCAGCTTGTTGCCCAAGTAGCATGCACAAGACCTTCAAATCTCCACACACTAGCCATCTGTAATCTTCATATTTCAGCTTCCGAAGAACCATTTCCAGTTTAAGGTAGGTCTCCCTCAAGTGAACGGAATGACCTACAGGAATGGAAGCGTAAATACAACCGTTATTGAGTAATACCGCTTTTAGGCTTCTTTTCGAAGAATCAATAAATAGACGCCATTGAGATAAATCATATTGAATTTTGAATTGACCTGTTAAACTTTCAACGTCTGTGCAATAGACCAAGTTGTCTACCAGGAAAAATTAAGGCACGAAATCCTCTTCACGATGTCTGAACCACAAAAATGACACTCCAGGCAACAATAAATTCCTACTTTTGAGCCTTGATCCGAGTAACTCTGCAGCATCTTTGGGAAGATTCAAGTCCCTTACTAAATCATTAACCTCCTCTTGAGAGAAACATTTTGGTCCTGTATCATCTTCAAAATCAGAACTTGATTCATCAACTGATTCAGGTATAACTACATCTTCAAAGGAGCAAGGTATTTCTTCCAAGGTAGCTGGGGGCTTGGGTACTGGAATATTTGAACCGTGAGGGATGGGGCGAATTGCAGATTGAAGATTGGGGTATGAAATGGAATGTTTCCATTTGGAATTATACCCTTTACATTGCATGAACCAAAGTAACAAGCGTCACTATGGTTTCTCTGCTGACGCAATGCCATAGAAATCCCAAAACGCAAAGCTTTTTTCTTACCTTTGAACCAATTTTGGAGATCTTCAAGCACCGCTTGCACACTTTATGAGTCACCCAAACTTTATCTTCATCTCCAAGTTTTAGTCCGAAGTATGCCGAGTATACTTTTTTCACAAAATCTGTGATACTCTGCTGTTGCTTTAACACTGTATATTCACCACATTATAACAAAAACTGTCTGGCGAATTAATACACTTCTTTGAAGCCATATCAATAACTTGGAAGAAACACGATTGGTGAATGACCATATCTAACACAAACTGAGATAAAAGGAGAACACGCGAGAAACAAACATGAAATTTAGATCACGTAACGCACATGTCAAGAGCTTGTACGCTCGGCTTGCACATTGATGATTGAGGTTTAAAATGCTTTTTTTCCCTTCCTTTCAATATATATTATAATATATATATATATATATAATATATATATATAAACCTATATCTAATATATATTTTATAATAATATATATATATATATAATATATATATATATATATATATATATATATAATATATATATATATATATATGTGGCGTCTAGTGCAGGAGCTGCTAGCACCACCGAAGAATCCTAAGCAGCTTCCGGGAAGAAACGCCACTTTATCGTGACAACGCTCACTCTCTTCAACATCTAATATCCCTCTATTGAAGGTGGTTATTCAAGACCAGAATTTAACCCCTTCAAATTGGTGACCAACTTAAGTGACATGAACACCCATCAAATGTGATTCCGAACACCCATCAAATCGAACATCAGCAAGAAACCATCAAATCAAGTTTCTTCTGTTGGGCGCTATATTCTGTTCGGTCATCCTGTGCTGCCTGTACCGTACTTCTCAAGCTTCTGCAGGTGCGGACCAACTGCACGTAAGAGTACAGAGTGGTCGAAGCCTTCTCAGTGACCTTAATGTGTGCACACCTAGCTCTCACCTGACAGCTACACGCTACTACCCAACGTCCTTCCAGGTCCGGAGAGCGGAGTGTGCTCGCGGCATTGTCTCAACTCTCTTCAACATCTAATATCCTTTATTGAAGGTGGTTATTCAAGACCAGAATTTAACCCCTTCAATATATATATATATATATATATATATATATATATATATATATTATATATATATATATATATATATATATATATATATATATATAATATATAATATATATATATATATAATATATATAATATATTATTTATATATTATATATATATATATATATATATATATTATATATATAATAATATATATATATATATATATAACGTATATATATACAGAGGTGGGCATCCGTTACTCAAAAAAAGTAGTTCCGTATCGTTACTTACTTCCGTTAGCTCGGAAAAGTAGTTCCGTATCGTTATCCGTTTCCTTCTTTGAAAGGAAAAGAACGAAGTGCCGTTACTATTATCACCCGTTACTTTTAGCTTTGAACTATGACATTAAATTAACGGTATCCTTAGTAAATTTATCTGGTTTGTGGTATATTAAATTTTCAACATTATCATTACTATTAAAAAACATAGCGCACTCAAGACTTAGTCCCTTTACATCCACCAACGATTTAATTGCAACAGCCACCTTCCTGCCATTCACAACTTTCCTACTACACTCTGCATCATCCGTTCCCTTTTCATCCAACATATATACTAAATATTTAAACTCAGACACTTGTTCCAGCTGCTCACATCTAACAGGATCCAATATTCGGTTCACGATAAACCCAAACTGTAGCCCAAGCTGTAGTACCAAACTGTAGCTTTTTTTGCCCTCTAAAACGTCGTTTTAGAGTGTTTTTCTGTGCCTATAGTCATTCTTTCAGAATTTTTAATTTTTCAAAACCCATGTTTTTAACATTTTTCAAATCAACTCCCAGAATTGTTTTCGAAATGACTTCAAACTTGAAATATGCATAGATGGGTTCTTTACCTACAAAAGTCATGAAGTACTTTTCTGATTTTTTGAGTTTTGTGCTCAGCGTTGTCCAATTTCAAGACCGACTTTTTTTTGGCTTTTAAAGTGGAAAATTACGATATTTTTTTTTCTGTTCGGGCGAAGTGAATAAAATTTTCAGAGCTTATGTAGTCGGGAGTGAAGCACAATTTTTACTTAGATAATTTCTTTATATATGCATAGTGATTGTTCCTTGTAACAAATTTTCAAAAAACATTTTTTTGGAAATTTTTAAAAACATTTCTTTGAGTATAGAAAAACGTTATCTAAGTAAAAACAATGCATCTCGCCCGACTATACAAGCCCTGAAAATTTGATGTTGATCGGAAAAGTAGAAAAAAAAAAAAATCTCAATATTTCACTTTTTTCAAACAAACATTTGAATTTTTGGAAAGTGAAAAATTGATATATTTTTTTCTACTCATCTGATCAACATCAAATTTTCAGGGCTTGTATAGTCGGGCAAGATG
>JABUQX010128560.1:0-17000 GCA_015478945.1 Trachelipus rathkii
ACGAATGTTATTGGTTTTCTTGTACCTATGGCGGTTTAGAAAAAAAATAAAATAGCCAAAAATCAAAAAAAATTTTTGCCATTTTTAGAACAATTTTCTTACGCTGATTCCACGAATGTTATTAGTTTTCTTGTAGCTATCGTAGTTTTCGAGAAAAAAAATAAAATAGACCCAAAAAATCAAAAATATTTTTTTGCCATTTTTAGAACAATTTTCTTACGCTGATTCCACGAATGTTATTTGTTTTCTTGTAGCTATCGTAGTTTTTGAGAAAAAAAATAAAATATCCCAAAAAATTTCAAAAATTTTTTTTTTCATTTTTGGAACAATTTTCTTACGCTGATTCCACGAATGTTATTAGTTTTCTTGTAGCTATCGTAGTTTTCGAGAAAAAAAATAAAATATCCCCAAAAAATCAAAAATATTTTTTTGCCATTTTTAGAACAATTTTCTTACGCTGATTCCACGAATGTTATTAGTTTAGTAGCTATCGTAGGTTTTGAGAAAAAAAATAAAAAATTTAAAAAATTTTTTATGCATATTTAGAACAAATATTTCACGCTGATTCCACGAATGTTATTAGTTTTCTTGTAGCTTTCGTAGTTTTCGAGAAAAAAAATAAAATATAAAAAAAAATCAAAAATTTTTTTTTCCATTTTTAGAACAATTATCTTACGCTGATTCCACGAATGTTATTAGTTTTCTTGTAGCTATCCTAGTTTTCGAGATACCTATCGTTCAACCCACTATGACGTCATATATTGACGCCTCATCGGGGACTAATATAAGTCGAAGGTCTAAGTGCAAATTCCGAAAAAAAAATTGAACAGAAAATTATCGGGGGAAATATTTTCTTTGTGATTTTTTAGATTTTTACACTTAGACCTTCGCCTTATATTAGTTCCCGAACAGGCGTCACTATATGACGTCATAATCGGTTTAACGATAGTCTGAGCTTAAGAAAATGGTATTTGAAAGCATTGAGCCGGTTTTGCGATTCCCGTAAGGCGACACTATACTATAGTGACGTTTCGAAGGGAACCGAAAAACGATCTAACTTGATCGCGCAACACCTTTTAAGGTAGAAACTATCACTTCAACCCCATATAGTGACGTATCAACGGGAATTGATATAAGTCAAAGGTCTAAGTGTGAAAATCTAAAAAATCACAAAGAAAATATTTCCCCGATAATTTTCTGTTCAATTTTTTTTTCGGAATTTGCACTTAGACCTTCGTATATTAGTTCAACAAACAAACGAACGAACGGTCAGACGAACAAACGAACTAAAAACATACTATATAAGTCGAAGGGTCTAAGTGCAAAAAACTCGAAAACTACGATAGCTACAAGAAAACTAATAACATTCGTGGAATCAGCGTAAGATATTTGTTCTAAAAATGGAAAAAAAATTTTTTTTTTTATTTTGGTTATTTTTTTTCTCGAAAACTACGATAGCTACAAAAAAAATAATAACCTTTTTGGAATCGCGTAAGAAATTTGTTTTAAAAATGGAAAAAATATGGTTGCCCCAGCGCTATCGTAGTTTCCGGAAAAAAAAATAAATAGCTAAAAATCAAAAAAATTTTTGCCATTTTCAGAACAATTATCTTACGCCGATTCCACGAATGTTATTAATTATTTTTCTTGTAGCTATCGTAGTTTTCGAGAAAAAAAAAAAATATAACAAAAAAAAATAAAAATTTTTTTTTCATTTAGAACAATTTTTGTTACGCTGATTCTGAATGTTATTAGTTTTCCAGCTATCGTAGTTTTGAGAAAAAAATAAAATACGCCCAAAAAATCAAAAAAAATTTTTGCCATTTTTAGAACAATTTTCTTACGCTGATTCCACGAATGTTATTAGTTTTCTTGTAGCTATCGTAGTTTTTGAGAAAAAAAATAAAATACCCCCAAAAAACCAAAAAAATTTTGCCATTTTCAGAACAATTTTCTTACGCTGATTCCGATTTTACGAATGTTATTAGTTTTCTTGTAGCTATCATAGTTTTCGAAAAAAATAAAATCCAAAAAATCAAAAAAATTTTTTTGCCATTTTCCGAACAATTATCTTACGCTGATTCCACGAATGTTATTAGTTTTCTTGTAGCTATCGTACTTTTTGAGAAAAAAAATAAAATAGCCCCAAAAAAACAAAAAAAAATTTTTGCCATTTTCAGAACAATTTTCTTACGCTGATTCCACGAATGTTATTAGTTTTCTTGTAGCTATCGTAGTTTTCGAGAAAAAAAATAAAATATCAAAAAAAATAAAATTTTTTTTTCCATTTTTTGAACAATTTTCTTACGTTGATTCCACGAATGTTATTAGTTTTCTTGTACCTATCGTAGTTTTTGAAAAAAAAAAATATCAAAAAAAAATCAAAATTTTTTTTTCCATTTTTAGAACAATTTTCTTACGCTGATTCCACGAATGTTATTAGTTTTCTTGTAGCTATCGTAGTTTTCGAGATACCTATCGTTAAACCCACTATGACGTCATATAGTGACGCCCATTCGGGGACTAATATAAGTCGAAGGTCTAAGTGCAAATTCCGAAAAAAAATTGAACAGAAAATTATCGGGGGAAATATTTTCTTTGTGATTTTAGAGATTTTCACACTTAGACCTTTGACTTATATCAGTTCCCGTTGAAACATATCGAGTTGAAGCGAGTTTATACACTAAAAAGTGGCATTTGAAAGCGTTCAGCCGCTTTTGCGATTTCCGTAAGGCGACACTATATATTAGTTCAACAAACAAACGAACGAACGGTCAGAGATATAAGTCGAAGGTCTAAGTGCAAAAAACTCGAAAACTACGATAGCCACAAGAAAACTAATAACATTCGTGGAATCAGCGTAAGATATTTGTTCTAAAAATGGAAAAAAAATTTTTTTGATTTTTTTGGTTGTTTATTTTTTTTTCTCGAAAACTACGATAGCTACAAAAAAAATAATAACCTTTTTGGAATCAGCGTAAGAAATTTGTTTTAAAAATGGAGAAACAATAGTTTCCCTGTAGCTATCGTAGTTTTCGAGAAAATAAAATAAATAACCAAAAAAATCCAAAAACAAATTTTCATATTTTCAGAACAATTTTCTTACGCTGATTCCACGAATGTTATTAGTTTTCTTGTAGCTATCGTAGTTTTCGAGAAAAAAAATAAAATATAAAAAAAAATCAAAATTTTTTTTTTTCCATTTTTAGAACAAATATCTTACGCTGATTCCACGAATGTTTATTAGTTTTTTTGTAGTTATTATAGTTTTTTATAAAAAAATAAAAAATACCTAAAAAAATTTAAAATATATTTTTACATTTTTAGAACAATTTTCTTACGTTGATTCCACGAATGTTATTAGTTTTCTTGTAGCTATCGTAGTTTTGAGAAAAAAAATAAATACCCCCAAAAAATCAAAAATTTTTTTTGCCATTTTTAGAACAATTTTCCTTTTCCACGAGTGTTATTAGTTTTCTTGTAGCTATCGTAGTTTTCGAGAAAAAAAATAAAATATCCAAAAAAACCCAAAAAAAATTTTTTCCATTTTTAGAACAATTTTCTTACGCTGATTCCACGAATGTTATTAGTTTTCTTGTAGCTATCGTAGTTTTTATCGTAGTTATTTATTTAATTTTTAAAAATCATTTGTTTAGTTACCTCTAAAAATTAATTAACATAGAAAACTGAATTGAAGGGTGACTAAATTAAAAAAAAAATTAAATAAATGATCGAATGAATAACGGTAAAGCTAAAGTGTTAAATATATATATATATATATATATATATATATATATATATATATATATATATATATATATATATATATATATATATATATATATATATATATATATATATATATATATATATATATATATATATATATATATATAAGATTTTCACACTTAGGCCTTTGACATATTAGTTCCCGTTGAAACGTCACTATATCGAGTTGAAGCGAGTTTATACACTAAAAAGTGGCATTTGAAAGCGCTCAGCCGCTTTTGCGATTCCCGTAGGGCGACACTATATATTAGTTCAACAAACAAACGAACGAACGGTCAGAGATATAAGTCGAAGGTCTAAGTGCAAAAAACTCGAAAACTACGATAGCTACAAGAAAACTAATAACATTCGTGGAATCAGCGTAAGATATTTGTTCTAAAAAGGAAAAAAAAAATTTTTTATTTTTTTGGTTATTTATTTTTTTTTCTCGAAAACTACGATAGCTACAAAAAAATAATAACCTTTTTGGAATCAGCGTAAGAAACTTGTTTTAAAAATGGAAAAACAATAGTTTCCTTGTACCTATCGTAGTTTTCGAGAAAATAAAATTAATAACCAAAAAAAATCCAAAAACAAATTTTCATATTTTCAGAACAACTATCTTACGCTGATTCCACGAATGTTATTAGTTTTCTTGTAGCTATCGTAGTTTTCGAGAAAAAAAAAAAAATAACCCCAAAATCAAAAAAATTTTTTGCCATTTTTAGAACAATTTTCTTACGCTGATTCCACGAATGTTATTAGTTTTCTTGTTGCTATCGTAGTTTTCGAGAAAAAAAATAAAATATCCAAAAAAAAATCAAATTTTTTTTTCCATTTTTAGAACAATTATCTTACGCTGATTCCACGAATGTCATTATTTTTCTTGTAGCCATCGTAGTTTTCAAGAAAAAAATTAAAATATCCCAAAAAATTTAAAAAATTTTTTATGCATATTTAGAACAAATATTTCACGCTGATTCCACGAATGTTATTAGTTTTCTTGTAGCTATCGTAGTTTTCGAGAAAAAAAATAAAATATCAAAAAAAAAATCAAAAATTTTTTTTTCCATTTTTAGAACAATTTTCATACGCTGATTCCACGAATGTTATTAGTTTTCTTGTAGCTATCGTACTTTTTGAGAAAAAAAATAAAATAGCCCCAAAAAACCAAAAAAATTTTTTTGCCATGTTCAGAACAATTTTCTTACGCTGATTCCACGAATGTTATTAGTTTTCTTGGCTATCGTAGTTTCGAAAAGAAAAAATAAAATATCCAAAAAATTCAAAATTTTTTCAATTTTCGAACCATTTTCTTACGTTGATTCCCACGAATGTTAATAGTTTTTCTTGTACCTATCAGTTTTGAGAAAAAAAAATAAAAATAGCCCCAAAAAATAAAAAAATTTTTGCCATTTTTAGAACAATTTTCTTACGCTGATG
Organism: Trachelipus rathkii; assembly: GCA_015478945.1. Taxonomy (NCBI): domain Eukaryota; kingdom Metazoa; phylum Arthropoda; class Malacostraca; order Isopoda; family Trachelipodidae; genus Trachelipus; species Trachelipus rathkii. The sequence continues at coordinate 5,212 of JABUQX010128560.1, forward strand.
TTATTAGTTTTCTTGTAGCTATCGTAGTTTTCGAGAAAAAAAATAAATAGCCCCAAAAATCAAAAAAATTATTTTGCCATTTTTAGAACAATTATCTTACGCTGATTCCACGAATGTTATTTGTTTTCTTGTAGCTATCGTAGTTTTTGAGAAAAAAAATAAAATATCCAAAAAATTCAAAAATTTTTTTTGCCATTTTTAGAACAATTTTCTTACGCTGATTCCACGAATGTTATTAGTTTTCTTGTAGCTATCGTAGTTTTCGAGAAAAAAAATAAAATATCCAAAAAAAATTCAATTTTTTTTTTTTAGAAAAATTTTCTTACGCTGATTCCACGAATGTTATTAGTTTTCTTGTAGCTATCCTAGTTTTCGAGATACCTATCGTTAAACCCACTATGACGTCATATAGTGACGCCCATTCGGGGACTAATATAAGTCGAAGGTCTAAGTGCAAATTCCGAAAAAAAAAATTGAACAGAAAATTATCGGGGGAAATATTTTCTTTGTGATTTTTTAGATTTTCACACTTAGACCTTTGACTTATATCAGTTCCCGTTGAGACGTCACTATATCGAGTTGAAGCGAGTTGATACACTAAAAAGTGGCATTTGAAAGCGTTCAGCCGCTTTTGCGATTTCCGTAAGGGGCGAGACACTATATATTAGTTCAAACCAAACCAAAAAACGAACGAACGGTCAGAAGATATAAGTCGAGAGGTCTAAGTGCAAAAAAACTCGAAAACTACGATAGCCACACAAGAAAACTAATAACATTCGTGGAATCAGCGTAAGATATTTGTTCTAAAAATGGAAAAAAAAATTTTTTGATTTTTTTGGTTGTTTATTTTTTTTTCTCGAAAACTACGATAGCTACAAAAAAAATAATAACCTTTTTGGAATCAGCGTAAGAAATTTGTTTTAAAAATGGAAAAACAATAGTTTCCTTGTAGCTATCGTAGTTTTCGAGAAAATAAAATAAATAACCAAAAAAATCCAAAAACAAATTTTCATATTTTCAGAACAATTTTCTTACGCTGATTCACGAAATTATTATTTTCTTGTAGCTATCGAAGTTTTCGGAAAAAAAATAAAATAACCCCAAAAAATCAAAAAAAAAACATTTTTGCCAATTTTTATTATGTATTTTCTTGCGCTGATTCCACGAATGTTATTAGCTTTCTTGGTAGCTATCGTAGGGTTCGAGAAAAAAATAAATGATCCTCAAAAAATTAAAAAATTTTTTTTTTTACATTTTTAGACAATTTTCTTACGCTGATTCAACAAAATGTTATTAGTTTTCTTGTAGCTATTCGTAGTTGTTGAGAAAAAAAATAAAATATAGCCCCAAAAATCAAAAAAAATTTTTTTTGCCATTTTTTAGAACAATTTTCTTACCGCTGATTCGACGAATGTTATTAGTTTTCTTGCAGCTATCGTAGTTTTCGAGAAAAAAATAAAATAGCCCAACAAAAAAATAAAAAAATTTTTTTCCCATTTTTTAGAAACAATTTTCTTACGCGGATTCCACGAATGTTATTAGTTTTTCTTGTAGCTATCGTAGTTTTTAAGTAGTTATTGTATTTAATTTTTTTTAAAAATCATTAGTTTAGTTACCTCTAAAAATTAATTAACATAAAAAGAAAAACTGAATTGAAGGGTGACTAAATTAAATAAAAGAATAATTAATGAAATGGATGTTCGAGAATGAATAACGGCTACAACGTCATAAGTGTTATTAAATGAATAATATATATATAGGTATTATAAGTATTAATTACAAAAAAAATATAGCTTATAATATACATAAAATTTATAGCTGCATTATCATCTAGTGAATTAGATTGTATAAAGTATATAATATAATATATATATGTAGTATATATTTATAGGTAGACTTATATATATAATATAGTATTATATATCATACTATATATATAATATAAATTATATATATTTATATATAGTAAGATTGTGTGAATCACGCACTCTAGCCTATGTGACATTATCTTAGTTTCCGCGTTGAAATACGTCACCTATCAGCTCGATTGAAAGCGAGAATTTCATAGCACTAAGAAGTGGCATTTTTTGAAGCGCGTCGCACAGCGCAATACGCTATTGGCGGGATTCCCGTAGGGCGAATCACTATACTAGGTAGCGTTCAACAAACAAAACGAACGAACGGTCAGAGATATAAGTCCGACAGGTCTAAAGTGCAGAAAAACGTGCCGAATGAACTCGATACCAACACAGAAAAACTTAGAATGACATTTGGAAGATTAAGCGTTCAATTTTTGTTATAAAGACGTTAAAGGAAAAAAAATTTTGTTTGCATTTTTTTGATTAAAAATTAATTTTTTTTTTTCTCGAAACATGACGAAAAAGCTCAAAAAAAATATAACCTTTTTGGAATCAGCGTAAGAAAACTTGTTTTAAGAAATGGAAAAACAATAGTTTTTTATCCTTGTCTATCGTGAAGTTTTGTCGGAGAGAAAGTCAGTAGAGATAATTTCAAATGAACACAAAAAAAAAATCGCAAAAAAACAAATTTTCATATTTTCAGAACAACTATCTTACGCTGAGTTCCACGAATGTTTATTAGTTTTCTTGTAGCTATCGTAGTTTCGGAGGAAGAAAAAAATTAAATATACCCCCAAAAAAATCGAAAGAAATTTGTTTTGCACATTTTTAGAACAGTTATCTTTGGAACGCTGATTCCACGAATGTTATTAAGTTTTCTTGTACCTATCGTACCTCAAAAAATAAAATTCCCTAAAAAAATTAAAAAAAATTTTTTTTGATTATACATATTTAGAACTATTTTCTGTGTAGGTTTGTTTATCCGAATGTTATTAGTTGAGTTCTTTCCTTGTAGCTATCGATAGATTTTTGAAGAAAAAAAATAAAATAACGCCACCAAAAAAATTCAAAAAAAAATTTATTGCCATTTTTTGGAAAACAATTTTTCTTACACGCACTGATGTCCTACGAATGTTCATTAGTTTTCCTTGTAGCTAATTCGTCTAGTTTCGAGAAAAAAAACATAAAATATCCAAAAAAAAAATCAATAATTATTTTTTTTCCATTTTAGAACAATTTTTCATACGCTGATTCCACGAATGTTATTAGTTTACTTGTAGATAATTATTTTGAGGAAAAAAATAATAAAATAGCCCCAAAAAACGAAAAAAATTTTTTTGCCATGTTCAGAACAATTTTCTACGCTGATTTCACGAATGTTATTAGTTTTCTTGTTAAGCTATCGTAGTTTTCGAGAAAAAAAATTAAAATATCCAAAAAAATAAAAACAATTTTTTTTCAATTTTTGAACAAATTTTTGATAGATTGAAATCCACGAATGTTATTAGTTTTCTTGGACCTATCGTAGTTGTTTGAGAAAATAAATAAAAAGCCCCAAAAAATCAAAAAAAAATTGTTTTTGCCATTTTTTTAAGAACAATTTTCTTTACGCGATTTCCGACGATGTTGATTTAGTTTTCTTGTAAAGCTATCGGTAGTTTTCGAAGAAAAAAAATAAATAGCCCCAAAAAATCAAAAAAAAATTAATTTTGCCACATTTTTTAGAACATTATCTTAACGGCTGATTCCACGAATGTATATTTGCTTTTCTTGTAAGCTGATACGTAGTTTTTGAGAAAAAAAAATAAATAACCGCAAAAAAAAATAAAAAAAAGTATTATATTTTCACTGTGTAAATTTTTCTTACGCTGATTGCACGAATGTTATTAGTTTTCTTGTAGCTTATCGTAGTTTTCGAGAAAAAAAATAAAATATCCCCAAAAAATATTTACATTTTTTTTTTTTCATTTTTTAGAAAAAGTTTTCTTACGCTGATTCCACGAATGTTATTAGTTTTCTTGTAGCTAATCCTGAGTTTTTCGAGAGATAACCTATCGTTAAAGAACCACTATGACGTCCATTAGTGACGCCCCATCACTCACGGGACTAAATATAAGTCCGTAGAAGGTCCTAAGTGCAAATTCCGAAAAAAATTGAACAGAAAATTATCGGGGGAAATATTTTCTTTGTGATTTTAGACGATTGTTCACACACTTAAGACCTTTGACTTATATCAGTTCCCGTTGAGACGTCACTATATCGAGTTGAAGCGAGTTGATACACTAAAAAGTGGCATTTGAAAGCGTTCAACCGCTTTTGCGATTCCCGTAGGCGACACTATAACTATAGTGACGTTTCCGAAAGGGAAATCGAAAACGATCTTACCTTGAAGGTCGCGCAAGCACCTTTTAAGGGTTAAACTATCACTTCAAACCCCATATAGTGACGTCCGCAACGGGGAACTGATATAAGCTCAGAAGGTCCTAAAGTTGAAAATCTAAAAAATCACAGAGAAAATAATTTTCCAAAAAATTTTTAAAGTTGAAGTTATTTTCCCTCATTACATTTAGACCTTCCACTCATTTTAGTAAATAAAACAAAAGACGAACGAACGGTCCAGACGAAACAAACGAAACACAAAAACCAAAATGGACCTATATAAGTCGAATGGTCTAAGTGCAAAAACTCGAAAACTACGATAGCCACAACAAAACTAATAACATTCGTGGAATCGCGTAAGATATTTTTTCTAAAAATGGAAAAAAAAATTTTTTTGATTTTTTTTGGTTGTTTATTTTTTATTATCGAAAGGTAAGAAAGAGAATGTTAAATAATAAACCTTTTTTGGGATTTTTGTCCACATAGCGATGCTGAAAGTGAAGAAACAATAGTTTTCCCTGTAGCAATCCGAAAACGTTTCCATGATCCATAATATCCATAGAATCAAAATACCCAAAATACAAAATTTTCAATATTTTCAGAACAATTTTCTTACGGCTGATTCCAACGAATGTGTTTAGTTTTTCGTTGTACCTATCCGCGTAAGTTTTCGAGAAAATACGAAAATAAAAAATAGACCCCAAAAAATTCAAAAAAATTTTTTGGCCAATTTTTAAGAAACATTTTCTACGTCTGATTCCACGAATGTTAAATTAGTTTTCTTGATAGATATCGTAAGTTTCGAGAAAAAAAAACTAAAATAGTCCCCAAAAATTTAAAATTTTGTTTTTTTTTTAACCATTTTAAAGATACAATTTTCCTTTACGCTGATTCCACCAATGTTATTAGTTTTCTTGTTAATGCTATCGTAGTTTTTGAGAGAAAAAAATAAAATAGCCCCCAAAAAATCAAAAAAAAATTTTTCTCTCTTTTTTAGAGCAATTTTCTTACGCTGATTCCACGAATGTTATTATTTTCTTTTGTAGCTATCGTAATGTTTTTCGAGAAATAAAAAATAAAAATAGCCCCCAAAAAAATCAAAAAAAAATTTTTTTGCCATTTTAGAACAATTTTCTTACGCTGATTCCACGAATGTTAATATAGTTTTCTTGTAGCTACCGTAGTTTTTATCGAGTTATTTATTTAATTTTTTTTTAAAAGAAGTCATTTAGTTTAGTTACCGTCTAAAAATTAATTAACATAGAAAACTGAATTGAAGGGTGACTCAATTACAAAAAATTAAGTAAAAAAATCAGAAAACATAACAAAATAATAATATATAATATATATATATATATTATATATATATATATTATAATATATATATATATATATATATATATTAAATATATATATATATATAATATATATATAATATATATATATACTATATATATATGTATATTTATATATAATTTTTTTTGTTATTTACACAGTTAACACCTAAGCGGCTCACAGGGCAGAGCCCTAAATGCTAGGAGGGGGGTTGTGCGTTCAAATTTTTTAAAAGTTCTTGAGCAAAGAACGGGAGGTCAAGGAAAGATACAGCTCACACTGACACAAGGTTCCGACCAGTGAACTGAACCTGGGTCTCTCGCTATAGTTGGGCGAGTGCTCTTCGTCCCGCTGAGGCTACCGGAACGGTTATTTGGTGGTTGAATCCATTCCTTCTTGAACTATTGCGAAGAAAATCTTCATACAAGCCGACTGGCGCCGAATATCATTCTTAATATGATTCTTCCGTATGTTAAGACTTTATCCAACTTTCACGGCCCTAGAAATAACATGAGCTTTTTTAAAATTTTCTTTCAATAACAAAGTTTAAAATCAATCTCAAAGAACCGAGTTGAAACAAATTTGCGCTCCCACAACTTAACATTAAATGAAAAGAGATTATTGTCCCTAGGTTTAAATTTTAACTTACCTTGTTTCAGTATTAATTTTGTTAAATTTTTGTTTTCAATTTAATCTGGCCAGGACCATTGTCAAAACATTCTCATTTTCCGATCCTGAGACCACTCAAGCTTTATAGCTGAAGCTTTTCCATCTTTCAATCTTCAGGCTTCTTCTCTGGTGTCCTTCGTATTCTTTCTCTTTATTGAGTTTTTCTTGCCTATTTCCTCTTCCTTATTATTAATACAACTCCCATCTGTCTCCACAACGGCCAGAGTCCGCGATTCAGTATTGATATATGTAATAGTGTCATCATGGGCATATAAAGGGGGCTCGGCTCGAGCCCCCTAAAAAAGAGAGTTTAACCCTTTTAGGGGGCTCGGAGACCTGATGGGGGACCGATAAGGGGGGGAATCTGGTTTCCACCATACCGCGGAGAGGGGATGGTCGGAGGAACCCCCGCGACAAAACCCGAAGAGCCAAAGAGTCGGGGTTCCGAAGGACCAGTCCCGGTAAGGGGGGGATTAGTCCCCCCCGTAAGTCCCACCTAGAAGGCCGCAGAGAGACCTTCGCCGCTTCGGGTCCCTGACAATCGGGGTGGTCCTACCCGTGGGTTATTCGTTAGTTTTAAACAAAAACCTCACTAACACCTGCCGGCCCTATTTTTTTTCGGTAAAGTCTTTTTTTTTCTGTGCCATGCATATGCAAACAATGTGTATGCCTTACTGTAGGTGCTGTTGTTCTCTAGTTACATGTGTCAACTTTTAGACACTAACCTATAATATATATATATATATATATATATATATAATATATATATATATATAAGAAATTTCACACTTAGACCTTTGACATATTAAGTTCCCGTTTGAAGCGTACTATATCGAGTTGAAAGCGAGGTTTTTTATACCACTAAAAAAGTGGCCTTTGAAAGCTCGTTCAAGCCTCAAGACCGCTTTTTGCCGATTCCCGTAGGGCGACACTATATATTAGTTCAACAAACAAACGAACGAACGGTCAGAGATATAAGTCGAAAGGTCTAAGTGCTAAGTCGAAGGTCTAAAAGTACGATAGGTACAAGGAAACTAATAACATTCGTGGAATCAACGTAAGATATTTGTTCTAAAAAGGGAAAAAATTTTTTTTTTGATTTTTTTAGGTATTATATTTTATTTCTTCGAAACTTACGATAGCTTACCAAAAAAAAAATATAACCCTTTTATGGAATCAGCGTAAGAAATTTTTTTTTAAAAAAAAATGGAAAAAAAACAAAAAGTTTCCTTGTACCTATCGTAGTTTTTCGAGAAAATAAAATTAATAACCAAAAAAAATCCAAAACAAGATGCAAGACCAGCCCAAGAAAAAAAACTGGAATGAAAAGAATGTTATTTAGTTTTTCTTTTGTAGTCTAATCGGTAGTTGTTCGAGAAAAAAAAAATAACCCCAAAAATCACAAAAAAAATTTTTTGCCATTTTAGAACAATTTTTCTTCACGCTGACTCCAACGAATGTATTAAGCTTTGGGATGTAATTAGGGGGTGAAGAAAAAAAAGTAAATTATAAACAAAAAATTAAAAATTTTTTTTTTTACATTTTTAGAACAATTTTTCCATTACGCTGATTCCCACGAAAGATGTTAAACTTAGTTTTTTTCTTTGTTAAGCTATCGTAGTTTTTTGAGAAAAAAAAATAATAAACCCAAATCAAAAAAAATTTTTTTGGCCATTTTTAGAACAATTTTTCTTACGCTGATTCCAGAATATTAATTTTTTTCTTGTAGCTATCGTAGAGTTTTCTTCCGCCAAAAAGTGAATAAAATAATTCAAAAAAAATCAAAAAATTTTTTTTTCCAATTTTTAGAAAACAATTTTTTTCATAACGCTTGATTCCACGAATGTTTATTAGTTTTCTTTTAGCTATCGTACTTTTTGAGAAAAAAAATAAAATAGCCCCCCAAAAAAACCAAAATTTTTTGCCAATTTTTCCAGAACATTTTCTTAACGCTGATTCACGAATGTTTTATTAGTTTCTTGTAGCCTATCATAGTTTTCGGAAAAAAAAATAAAAATATCCAAAAAAAAAATTCAAAATTTTTTTTTCCCATTTTTTTGAACAAATTTTCTTACGTTGATTCAACGAATGTTATTAGTTTTCTTGTACCTATCGTAATTTTGGAAAACAAAAATAATAGCCCAAAAAATAAAAAAAAAAGTCCGGCCTTTTTTCGAAACACATATTTCTTAATGCTTGGGATTTCCAACGTATTGTTATTAGTTTTTCCCTTGTAGCTATCGTAAGTTTTCGAGAAGAAAAAAATAAAATAGACCCAAAAATCAAAAAAATACATTGTTTTGCGCCATTTTTTTTTCTAAAGAGACAATTATCTAACGCTGATTCCCGAAAATGTTTATTTGGTCTTTTCTTGGTCAGCCTATCGTAGTTTTTGAGAAAAAAATAAATATCCCAAAAAATTTCAAAACTTTTTTTTTTTCATTTTTGACAATTTTTCTTACGCTGATTCCAACGAATGTTTATTAGTTTTCTTGTAGCAATCGTAGTTTTCGAGAAAAAAAATAAAATTTCCCAAAAAATCAAAAAAAAATTTTTTTGCCATTTTTAGAAAAATTTTCTTACGCTGATTCCACGAATTTATAAGTTTTCCCTTTGTAGCGATCGTAGTTTTGGAAAAAAAAATAAAATAAAGTTTCAAAAAAAATCAAAAAAATTTTTTTTTTTTGCCTTTTTCAGAACAATTTTCTTACGCTGACTCCACGAATGTTATTAGTTTTCTTGGATTGCTATCGTAGTTTTCGAGAAAAAAAAAATAAAAATATAAAAAAATCAAAAAATTTTTTTTTTTTCCATTTTTAGACAAATTTAGTCTTACAGCCTGATTCCACGAATGTTAATTAGTTTTTCTTGGGTAGCTATTCCCTAGTTTTCGAGCGATACCTTATCGTTTTCAAACCCCACTATGACGCCAATATATTGACGCCTTCATCCGGGGACTAATATAAGTCGACAGGTCTAAGGTGGCAAATTCCCGAAAAAAAAATTGAAACAGAAAATTATCGGGGGAAATATTTTCTTTGTGATTTTTTAGATTTTTATACACTTAGACCTTCGCCTTATATTAGTTCCCGAACGGGTCACTATATGACGTCATAATCGGTTTAACGATAGTCTGAGCTTAAGAAGAAAATGGTATTTGAAAGCATTGAGCCGGTTTTGCGATTCCCGTCGTAAGGCGACACTATACTATAATGACGTTTCGAAGGGAACTCAAAAAATCTAACTTGATCGCGCAACACCTTTTAAGGTAGAAACTATCACTTCAACCCCATATAGTGACGTATCAACGGGAAATTGATAATAAGTCAAGAGGTCCAAGTGGGTGAAAATCTAAAAAATCACAGAGGAAAATAATTTCCAAAAAAACATTTTAGGTCGAAAATTATTTTTTCGGAAATTTTGCACTTAGACCTTCCGACTATAATTAGTTTCAAAACAAACAACGAAACGAACGTCAGACGAACAAACGAACTAAAAACATACTATATAAGTCGAAGGTCTAAGTGCAAAAAAACTCGAAAACTACGATATAGCTACAAAAAAACTAATAACATTCGTGAAATCAGCGTAAGATATTTGTTCTAAAAATGGGAAAAAAAAAAAATTTTTTTTTTTTTATTGGTTATTTTATTTTTTTTTTTCTCTCGAAAAACTACGATAGCTACAAAAAAATAATAACCTTTTTCTGGAAATCAGCGTACAGAAATTGTTTAAAAATGGAAAAATAGTTTGCCTTGTAGCTTATCGTAGTTTCCGAGAAAAAAAAATAAAAATAGCCCCAAAAAAATCAAATTTTTTTTTGCCAATTTTCCAGAACAATTTATAAATCTTACGGCCGATTCCACGAAGTTTATATTTTACTTGTAGCTATCGTAGTTTTCCGAAGAAAAAAAAAAAAATATCAAAAAAAAATAAAAAAATTTTTTTTTTCATTTAGAACAATTTTGGTTACGCTGATTCCACCGATGTTATTAGTTTTTTCTTTGTAAGCTATCGTAAAAGTTTTTCGAGAAAAAAATAAATATCCAAAAAAAATCTAAAATTTTTTTTTCCATTTTTTTTGAACAATTTTTCTTACGTTGATTCCACGAATGTTATTAGTTTTTCTTGTAGCTATCGTAGTTTTTTAAGAAAAAAATAAAAATAGCAACAAAACCCCAAAATTTTTTTTGCCATTTTCAGAACAATTTTCTTACGCCTGATTCCACGAATGTTATTTGTTTTCTTGTAGCTATCGTAAGTTTTCGAAAAAAAAATAAAAATATCCAAAATCTAAAATTTTTTTTCCCATTTTTTTGACAATTTTCTTACGTTGATTCCACGAATATTTTATTAGTTTTCTTGTACCTAACGTTTTTTTTTTTGAGAAAAAATAAAAAATAGCCCCAAAAAACCCAAAAAATTTTTTTGCCATTTTCAGAACAATTCTCCTTACGCGATTTCCCGAATGTTAATTAGTTTTCTAGTAAGCTTATCGTAAGTTTTCGGAGAAAAAAAAATAAAATATCCAAAAAAATCAAAAAATTTTTTCCCTTTTTTTTTTAACATTTTTCTTACGTTGATTCCACGAAATGTTTATTTAAAGTTTTTCTTTTGTCACCTATCGTAAGTTTTTTTGAGAAAAAAAATAAAATAGCCCCAAATCAAAAATTTTTTTTTTTGCCATTTTTTAGAAACAATTTTCTTAACGCTGAATTCCACGAATGTTATTTAGTTTTTCTTGTAGCTATCGTAGTTTTCGAGATACCTATCCGGTTTTAAACCCCCACTTATGAACCGTCATATAGTGGACCCGCCCTATTCGGGGAAACAATATAAGGTCGAAGGTCCAAGGTGCAAATTCCCGAAAAAAATATTATATTGAACAGAAAATATCGGGTGGAAAATTAATTTTCCTTTGTTGATTTTTAGATTTTCACAATCTTTAGACCTTTGACATATTAAGTTCCCGTTTGAAACGTCCACTATATCGAGTTTTGAAGCGATGTTTTATAAACACTAAAAAGTGCATTATCGAAAAGCGTTTCCAGCCCCGCATTTTTGCGAATTTCCGTAAGGCCGAACCACTATAAATATTAAGTTCAACAAACATAACGAAACGAACGTCCAGAGATATAAAGTTCGAAAGTCTAGTGCAAAAACTCGAAAAAAAACTACGGGAAGCCACAGGAAAACTAATAACATTCGTGGAATCCGCGTAAGAAATTTGTTTAAAAATGGAAAAAAAAAATTTTTTTGATTTTTTTGGTTGTTTTATTTTTTTTCTCGAAATCTACGATAGCTACACAAAAAAAATAAATAACCTTTTTTGGAATCAGCGTAAGAAAATTGTTTTTTAAAAAAATTAATGGGAAAACCAATAGTTTCCTTCTGTAACGCTATGAGTTTTTTCGAGAAATAAAGATAAATTAACCAAAAAGTAAAAAGAAAAAAAAAAAAAAAAAAAAAAAAAAAATCCCCGTCAAACAAAAATTTTTCATATTTTTCAGAACAATTTTTCCTTTTCCTACTTTACGCTTGGGGAAT
>JABUQX010128561.1:0-10956 GCA_015478945.1 Trachelipus rathkii
TAGAACAGACTAAATGAGAAGTAAAGGTTCGCATCTCTAGTGTGGAATCGGATTATCATCTAGACTGTATTAGATAGAGTAGTATATCGTAGTATAATAATAATATTTATTTTATACTATTATACTAAAAGATAACTAATAGCTCAGTGACAATTAAATATTTTATGTCGCCGCCGCGTAGAGAATGGTATTAGGTGAATATATTTGTATAATAATTAATATATGAGGGGGATTACACGGGTGAAAAGGAGGTGTGGAGGAAAATAAACCGAAAACACATTATTGAATGGAGATTTTTCTGTACATTACACAACACCTGAATTAACGGTCGAAAATAAACATCGCATAGTAAGTTAAAATATATAGTTTTGGATGAGTATGTAAAGAAAGGTGTAAAGCCAAATCTTATAATCAGAATCTTTGGCACGCGACAACTATTTTTGTTCCTGTGTATAGAGCAATTATTACCACCCCATTTGGACATTAAATACCGGTGGTATTCAAATGTATTTTCGCGAGGAACCCAAGCTATGATACAACTTATTTACTATATTGTGTCGCAAATATTTATAAGAAACTCCGAGTATGACCAAATACTATATACTTTCACTATTGACAGCGGCTCTAGAACAGTAATGGCTGGAGGCGAAGGCGTAAGGACTGTCGACCAAGAAACAACGATTAATGTTATAAGATTCGCAACGGAACACAAAAGTTGACTACATCGGCATTTAGTCACTTCGTCATCAGCAAGTTAGAGATAAATGTTTTATAGCTATAGTCATAACACCGACATATTGTGCATACATTTTATTGTGATTAACGCAAAAGAAACAAAATGGTCGGAGATAAAAACCGTAGTTTCGGAGTATCTAGGGGAAGATAAAGAGTGCTCGCTTGACGAAGACGAGTAGATGAAAGATGATACTAGACCTCCGGTGTAATGGACGCGGTAGTAAGTTCGAATGAAGCGGGGCTATACTGAAGAACTACTAAGAGGGCAAAGCATCCTAGACCGAGAGAGGGGGCGAGGATTGTGAAGGCTCGTAAGATAGACACGATCCTCGTGTAACATCTCCAGAGAGAGGGGGGGAACATATAGGACTCCCCACGTGAAGGGGTCTCCGACCTGTGCCGCCCCATCCTCGCAATAGCGACCACCTTCTCGTCGGACGACCGTATTCGACTGACAGTATCTTTGGAACAACTTGCCATCGTAGGCTATCAGGATCAGCGACAGCTAATATACATCTTAGTAATTCTCGCGACGTTTTGCGCTCCTCACTTACAGGAGCTACATAAGTCCAGTCCTGGATGCGACCAATATACTCATCAGCTGTCCTTGCAAGACGCAGAGACAGCCTCTTGTAGCTCAGCGAAAGTACAAGTAACCATATTGTGAGTTGAAGGGCATATGGAGGTGAGACCCCCTACACTCCACAGGTCCGATTAGCTCACACCATACAATAGAGCAAAATAGCGGTGTATGCGGCTCAGACAACCTATTCGCTTTGAGATCATTACAGTTTAGATGAGCCTTGATTAAACGCTAGTGACACGCTGCCTATAGTTTAAGAAAAGCAAACCCTTTCCGCAAAGACAATTTTGGGGTGCGAATTATCGATTCTAACTCATGAACCCTCTGTGAGGTTGTTAGGGAGCACTTGGGCTGGGAGGGTTCGTAGAGATTACACATGAACCACCCTCCCTCATTGGGGTTCGAGGGAGAATCTCTCCACGGATCCAAAAACAAGCCATAGGATTCTAGCCAAAACCCTTGCTGGACGCTAAACAACACTCAACAACAGGCCAAGCGATCTCACAGGAGGAGTTATGGGAGGAAACACCAACGAAGGTGCTCCAGCAGGACAGAACACTTCAAATTATGGGTTTACCCACGGGGACGATGCCCCAACCTCTTTATTACGCAGGCGTGCCACCTGGTAATTACACCATGCCTAACCAACCACCACCTTACCCTGGAGTATGGCAAGGTTATCCCTATATGCCTCCACAACAATTTGGAGTCCCCTATTATCCTACTAACCTATTTAACACCGCTTTCCCAACGATTCCCGAAAATTTGAAATTATTTGGCAAACATCTGAAAACAAGAACATGGAAGGGAATCTTGTACCCAGACTTCGTCACTTCTTTGAATGAAAAGCTAGATGCTTTAGGCCCACTAACTGAAAGTCAAAAGATCACTTTCGCAAAGTCAGCCATATCAACCGACCAAAATAGTGAAGCCAGGAAATACCTTCTCCGAGAAAATAGCTTTTCAAAATTCACCAGATTAGCAGATTTTCTCGCCCAATTGAGAACTTTCCTACAACCGGAGGAGAGGAAAACCATCTTCGAGCTCTGGTTAGACTTCTTAGAGTATAGAAGAGAGAGAGACTCAATCTTCACCGATTTTGTGCTGGAGTTGAAAGACCGGTTACGAAAGTATCAGAGCCGCCTTCACGATTTGGATGATAAAGCGATGTTCAACTCAAGGCAGATAAGCATCTTAGTTACTGGGAAGATCATTCAAAACGTGAATGAAAGAAGAGAGGAGAAGTACGAGAAGAAGATCCTTAGGGTATTCGATACAGAGATGAACTTAAATGAATTGATAGAAAAGAGAAAAAGAAGTCGCGCAGCAATCTTTTAGGCTGGGACGACACTTTTACACAAATGTCTATCTTGCTCCATCTTTGAGTAGTAAGGAGGCGAAGACCAAAGTTTTGGTTGACACCGGATCTAGCGTCAGTATTGTCACCGCCCGGCGGCTCAAACAATTGGAAAAAGAGGGAAACTTCAAAATAACCCTCCGAAAGACCGATTTAGTAGTACAGGGGGTGAACAGTAAGCCAACGGTATTGAAGGGAGAAATACAGCTATACCTTCGCCTACATAAAAAACATTACCTCACTACATTCCAAGTTAGTGATTTAGATGGAGACAATAGTTGGGATATTCTTTTGGGTAGCAATGTTTTGTCTAACATCCCCATAACTTTGAACTTCTTTTCTGCACAAATGTCTATCAAGGAGGATAGAGAGGTAGACATTCCGATCTTTGCCGATCCACTCGGAATTTATTTGGTTAGAGAATTTTCTGATGGGAATCTTAAAAGAATAAGAGACCTCAAGAAAAAGGAGGAGAAGTTACCCCAGGCCCGAGGGCCTAGAGGGGGGAGAACTAAGGATTCGAACCAAATTTTCGCCCAACCACCCGCACGTGCTGCGGATAAACATCTTTTTCCTAAGGAGGCCGCCTTGCCAGTTAAAAACGTACGCAACGCGGATAAGCATCTTTCGCATAGAGAGGCCGCCTGGTCAGTTAATACTAATAACGTACACGCCGCGGTTGAACCTCGTTCCTATCGGAAGGTCGATCTGTCTGTTTCCCAAAGGGGGGGGACAGCCTCGTCAGCGCGAAATTCGCATAGGCAGCAAGTGCCTAGACAGGGAAAAAGAGATAGGGAAATTGGCTTGGACGGAGAAGCTCAGGTGGAGCCAGACAAGGTGAAAAGGAGGACCGGGTGGGAATTGATCACTCCCCCCTCAACTCGTCACGGCGTTGATTCCCGAGGGGCAAGACCCAAACTCAAGCACACTCCCTCAGTTTTGGAAGAAAACTTGGACCAATCCGAAGATTTAGAAGTTTTGGAGAGCGATGACCATGAAGGAGATGGCCATCTGATGATGGATGAAGAAATTAAGATAAAGTTAAAAGTAATTGAGATGACTGTTTTGCCTAGTAACTCATGCGGATATCTACAACTCCAACCCGAAACTCAAGATGATTTTGAACTGGAGCGGTTGTGCATAATGACACCAGCTTTCACCAAAGGACCATTGTACGTCGGGAACACAATTAGTCCTGTGAGGGATAACACGGTTATCCTCAGTTATATAAATTTGAGTGATCAATTGTTTTGTTTGGAAAAAGGTGTGTATCTAGGAGAAGGGTATCCGATTATTAGCAAACAGATCAGAAGAAGCACAGACGGAAGAGGACACCAGAGAACAGTTTCTGCTAATGTAGCCACTTTGCTCAAGGGTCCTTAACGAAGCAGGTTAAGGAAGGTATACCAGGAAATCATTGAAGATAAAATGTCAAAAGAAGATGCAGAGAACTGTCTTCTCGAAAACCCAGAGTATCTGGAGGAATTGCTAGAGCTCCTCATGGACTACCATGACGTATTGGCACTAGATGATGATGCTGTCCCCGTCTGCCCGCTTCAGAAATTTAAGATTGAGCTGTTACCCGATGCCCCGAAAGTCATTTTTCGTAAACAATACAGATTACTGCACCGGTACTTGCAGGACATCGATGATTTCACCGATTCCGCACTGAAAAAGGGGTACATCAAAGCAGGGTACAGCCCCCATTCTTCCCCGTTGCTGGTTGTGGCTAAAAAGAATAGTCCGAAACCAAGGGTGTGTCTGGATTACAGGTACCTCAACTCCCATAGCATTCAGGATGTGTTTCCTCTGCCTTCGATCGACGAGATTTTTACGTCCCTAGGGGGTAATACAGTGTTTACTTCCGTAGATTTATTGGACGCGTACAACGCCTTAGAGATAGAGGAGGAGACACAAAAGCTGATGGCATTTAGGACAAGGAAGGGCCTTTGGTGTCCCACTCGTTTGATGTTCGGCCACAAAAATGCCCCAAGTGTCTATGCTCGTACAATGACCATGGCCTTAAACCATCTTTTAGGACCTGTAGCACAAGTCTATCTAGACGACGTATTGATCCTGGGCAGGGACGTGGAGGAACACTTTGAAAATTTGAGGAAAGTACTCGCTGCTTTCAGAGAAAATAAACTGAGAATAAAATTATCAAAATGTAGTTTCCTCCAATCAGCCGTTTTGTACCTGGGATTCAAGATAGGAAGAGATGGAATTAGTCCAGATCCGGCCAAGGTAGAAACAATGAAGAGTTTCGTCCCTCCTACAAATGTAAAGGAGACACAGAGTTTACTTGGTTTCTTCTCTTATTTTCGCTTCCTCATAAAGGACTTTGCCGCGGTAGCACAACCTCTGTACGATCTGATAAAGAAAGATGTCCCTTTCCTTTGGACGAAGAAACAGCAACAAGCTTTCGACACTTTGAAAGAGAAACTGGTGGTGCAGCCACAACTAACTTTCCCTGATTACAGCAAAGAATTCTTCGTGAATACAGACGCCAGTAATTACGGAATAGGAGGAGTGTTGTATCAACTGACAGATGAAGGGAAAGAGAAGCCCTTATCTTTTGTGTCCCGGACACTCAGGGGCAGTGAGTTAAACTATGATACAATCGAAAAGGAGTGTTTAGCCGTGGTGTTCTGCTTGCAAAAGTTTAAGAACACCATCTTCGGCTATAAGGTCACTATCATCACCGACAACCAACCTCTCTGCTTTATTTTCCGAAATAAACAGCAGACCGGCCGTTTAGCTCGATGGAATCTCTTAGTAAACAGTTTCTCACCCACCATAGTGTATAAAAAGGAAGAATAGCGTTGCCCTCCAGAACATCTGAAGTAAGGCATCCGGCATCTAATTGTGTTCCTGGTTCAAAGAAAAAAGCGAAAACAGAGAAAGCGGAGAGAGCAGAAACAACAGAAAAGTTCCCGCGAATCGATTTCGCGTTGAGTCGGGAAAATTTCATCAAAGAACAACAGAAATGTCCCCGTGTAGGAAAATTGGTAAAATGGGCCGAAGAGAATCCCAAAACACACCCACACATTTTAATAAAAGGCATCTTACATTACGTTGTGGAAGCAAAACCGTATCTTGTACATGTTCCAGACAGTATGATTTACAGTGTGATAGACCAGTGCCACGCTTCACTAGCTAGCGGCCACGGTGGGCAGCTAAGGACTGAAAAGAGAGTAGAGGAAAAATACTATTTTCCTGGTATTCAAAAGTTAGTGAAGGAATACTGTAGTCAATGTGTGTCATGCGCTAGAACTAAGGGTCCTAGACCCCCGGTAGCAGAGATCAATCGATGGCCGCTGCCATACACACCTTTCTCACGCGTTCATGTTGACAGTATTGGAAAATTGCCATCTTGTACAGGATCAGGAGCCAAATACATCTTGGTATTTCGCGACGTTTTGACACGGTATGTCGAATTAGTGCCTTGCAAGACTAGAACGAGCGAGGAATGTGCCAGAGCACTGCAAGAGAGGGTCATATGTAGGCATAGTGCCCCTCAACTGCTTGTCTCTGATAATGCCTTGGAATTTACGAGTCAGGTATTTAAAGACCTATGTAAGGCGTGGAGGATAAAGAAGGTGGAAATTTTGCCTTACAAACCATCCCAAAATGGTGTTGTGGAAAGAATAAATGCTGATATTGAATCTTTCTTGCGGCACTACGTGAATGCAAATCACCGAGACTGGGATAAGTACCTGAGCTTTGCCCAAATCGCTATCAATTCCGCGTATAATCGATCTATAGGGTCTTCTCCCCATTTCCTTTTACATGGCTACATAAAAAGGCTCCCTTACGAGATGCCTGATTATGTATCACCCTTTGTGAATAAATCCGAGAAGATGAGATTCATTTCGGACGAAGTAGATACGATAGTAGAGAGGATCGATTATATAAGAGATTTGGCAAGAGAGAAGTTAGAAGCGGAAACCACAAAAACTTTGGAGCAACAACATAAAAGGGCCAAACAAAGAGAGTTCGGAATAGGAGATTATGTTTTCATTAGAGCCGTCAAACCGCCTCATCAAAGTTCGAAGCTATGTCCCAAGTTCGAAGGACCATATATTGTCCGATGTTTAAGGGGACCTAACAAACTGATGGTGTATTGTTTAGAGTCAGGCCGAACCTTCCCTGTTCATGTAGACAACGTTAAGGTGGTCCCAGCAGAAAAGTTCACCGAGTCACATTTTGACTTTATGAATGATGAAGTTTGGAACCCCCACGCAGTGGAAGAAATGTTAAGCTCCAAAGAACAAAAAAGGGAAAGAATTGAGGAAAGACAACAGAGAAGAGACCCAGGAGTCCCTTCCGAGAGAGAAGAGAAAGAAGAAGAAAGAGGAGAAGAGGAGGAAGAAGACGAAGAAGTAGAAGAAGACGAAGAAACAGAAGAAGACGAAGAAATAGAAGAAGTAGATGAAGTGGAAGAACTTCCTCCTCCCACTAATCAAATGTCTTCCCAATATTCTTTCCAAATTCCCATAACGCCACAAATTCAGTCCGGACACAGCTACTTTCCAACTCCCCATCCCCCACAATCCTCAGCAGGGATACTAAGCAACTCTTCCCTATCCCCACCTCACCGTACCACGAGTAGTACTAATTCCTGGAGCCATCCGACTCCCGTACAACAACCGACCCCGGTGGAACCCGTAAGAGAAAGTAAACCCGTGGAAGAAAGAAGATTTAGCGATGAGATTGTAGAAAGAAGAAAAGAGAAAGAAAACCCGTGGAAGAAAGAAGATTTAGCGATGAGATTGTAGAAAGAAGAAGATACAGCGATGTAGTCGTCGGAAGAGCACGTCCAGACAGTGAATTTAAGTGTTCCACTCCAAAGATTGACTTCCCAAAAACTCCCTCCAACCTTGCGGTTCGGAGAAAAGAGTTTAGACCATCTTTATCCCCTATTCAGCAAGAGATTTCCCTAGAAAACCCTGTTCAAGAAATTTCTCAGGAGCCACCAGCACACGAAGGTGAGGTGTATGGAGCCTATGGTGGAGCCCCTCCAAGAACAAATTCCCCTGTGAAATCTCCAATTTCCCCAGTGAAAGATGGCCACTACCCCATTCCCCCGGTCGTAGATTCATCTCCTAAGGTATTCATCCCAGATAACAGAAAACAGGACCCTTCTTACCGGCCCCATAATCTGTTCACTGGTCCTAGAGATTCTACACCCCGAGTTACCCGAAGTCAAACAAGGATGAAGGAACAAGCTTTACAGCAACAGCCCGAAGCAAGTGACAACACGGAGACTACAGTGAAGACTCCTGTCCAGCTTCCACCTGTCGAATTGGATTTGAACACCACAGTCCGTGGAGGAAAAACTTGGTATTTGCCTCCTGGTTACTAGTTCATCCCAATTTTGTATATACTTCTGTATATTCCTAGATTTAAGAGAAAATTCTTTTAGTTTGTAGAATGGATTCTTCTTATTCTGTTAGTCTAAGAAGGATACTTTTAATTTTAAGGACTTGATGAAAGTACATTTCGCTTCGCGTCTGTACTAAATTTTTTTTTCTTAGTTAAGAAATACTTAGTGGATTAGGAAAAACCTTAGACTGGATTAGACGACGATCGTCATAATTTTAAGAAAATTAGCTTGGATTAGTACACATTCTTTAAAATTAAGAAAATTAGTCGGGATTAATACTTATTCATAGGAAATCTAATCTTAGAATTTAGATGTAGATTCGATAAATCTTAGGATAGATTAATTCAATTCTAGTTTTACTTATTTTTTTTTTTTTTATATATAAAGAAACCTTTTAAAAATATGTTTCACTCACAGAAACAAGGGGGGACAGCATTTTTAATACATAAAAATAAAATACAAATAGAAATCAAAAAAAAAATTTCTATTTAAGAAAAAAAAAATAAGTAAAAGTAAGTAAGTAATAGCTAAGTAAGCAACTAATGTAAAAAATCAACTAGTAAGTAAGTAAGTAATATCACTAACTAGTAAATAAACAATTAAGTATTAAGCAGTATACAACGTTGAGTTTAAAAACTCCTACATTTAGATTTTAAGCCAACTAACTCGATTATAGTTAAGAAAGTATTTAGTTTAGTTAATAAAACGCGAACGCTTTAACTAACCACTTAATTTTAAAATATTAATTAAACATAGGCGACCTTTAAAAATTTCAAAACCAAGAAAAGTATAAAGTATAAATATTTCAGAAATGAATTTCGGAATACCAGTTTTGTTGCTACTCATCATCGTATCAACAGGCCAAAGTAATCTCATAAACGAAAAAGAAGAAACGAAGATTCTACCTGGTTTAGTTCTATATCGTACGGGAGAAGTTAATTTCATAGAAGGATACCTCGATCTAATTATCTCCTTAGAATGTCCTCCAGACATTAAAGAAACAATCATCAAGACAACTAAACTAGTAACCAACGTCAAAGAATCATTCCTACCATCGTTCGAAACCACGTTTCTAAATGTTTCAACACATCAAAGGGCTCACCAATGGGAATTCAAGCTTATGACCATCCGAGTAAAAGTGTTAGCCCAGAAATTAAACGAAGTAAGTGAATTGCCTTGGATCTCTGCAAGATCAAAAAGGAAGCGAGCCGCTTTTGAATTTGGAGGAGACGTCCTCAACATTCTCTTTGGCACTGCTACCGATAAACAGGTAAAACTACTTCGAAAGAAGATCAACATCTTAGGTAATTATGCCTCTACCTCAAACTTATTGATTACTGAACTAAAGGAACAGTTGAAAGCGAATACTCGTACTTTAATAAACTTTAGGGATAGCTTACAAAAATTAATTGAATTTCAGAGTAGTCTAAGTGCTACGCACAATATAATAAACCAATTGGGAAGTATCAGGGCGTTAATAAATTTAATTGAACAAACAGTTCATAACATCCACCAAATCCACCAATTAGTGATAAATTCACTCCAACTCGCTAAAAACAAAATAACAAACTCGCAACTTTTCTCTCCCATCTTCCTATTGCCTTTTGTACTAGAAATGAACAAAGAAACTAAACTTCACACAGTCATTCCTCTAGAAACAAAAACTTATATCAAACTTTTTTAACCTACTCTTGGACTATCCAATCTGCAGCTAGCCCTTATGAACTAATCACTCTAATTCCTTTCATCTCAGTAGAAAATTTCATCCTCAATATAAACTTATACCCTTTCCTACTCATCTTCCTTTAAATCAATCTTTAGTTAGAGTCATGTACAACGACCCAAATAATTACTTCTTTGTGAATTATGGAAATCGGAGATACACTTATCTTAAGGAATCGGCACACGATCTCTGTCGACATGTAGGCCAATTAGCCGTTTGTCCCCAATCCCAAGTGTTTGCTTCCATTGATGATCAGTCTTGTTTACTATCCTTAATTTTGAATTTCACCAATGACTTTTCACACTGCCCTATTGCAGAATATAAGACTATAGAACCTTATACTGGTCGCTTTAAGGACACTTCACCCTTATTTCAGAAAAAACTAGGGCTTCAATCGCATGTGAGAAACCCAATTCTATCCAACATGTCTATGACTATGTCTTTACTATTCCTCACGGATGTGCTTTCATTTCTTCTAAGTTTCAGTTTAAGAACCCTATTCACCTTGAAAAGAATATTACTCTTTCTTCCTTGATTTCTTATTCTGATCACGTTTTATTCAACTTTTTCTCACGTTGCTTTACCTAACATTTCCTCTGTTTTGTTCCCTAAGTTTCAAACCTTAAAAGAAATTCATTGGAATCAAAGATTGGATCAATTAAATCAATCAATGCACCCTTTTACACCGTATTTCCCTCAAATCAAATTCATTCCATATATTGGAGGAGGAACTTCTGGAACGATCTTTTTCCTCATCGTTCTTGTCATAGCATATTTCGTTTGGACTAAAAGAGTATTCCTTTGCAATATGTGCATGCCAAAGGTATCCCCACCAACTGAAAGCATCCCACTTCAGGCCATTCCAACATCTAATGTACGAATCCAACTAGCACCTGAAGATGCTCCTTTAAATAACCTGGTTCAGATAAGATCTCGATCCAACTCCCCAGCTCCTGTCCAACGCTTGTCTTTACTTCCAAGACCTCCTATGCCTCTTCCTAACCCTCGAGCTATTACCTCTTCTGAAAACCAAGTGACGTATTCTAATTGAAATCAATCTTAACGTTCAAGTTTCTCTCTAAGGGGGGGGTCTTTATCGTACTTGCTTCACAATTACTCTTTACTTCGAATGCATACCATATTTGGTAAGCTATGCATTTGTGAAAATTAGA
>JABUQX010128562.1:0-25000 GCA_015478945.1 Trachelipus rathkii
TATATATATATATATAATGCTGTCGTTAGTATTGTACGAATAGAATGTTAATAATTTTCATTAATGTATGTATTTTATATACATTTATTGTAGTTATTTAATTAAATATTATTAATATATATAATATATATATATATATATATATATTAATATAATATTTAATAATACTATATATATAATATATATATATCATATTATATATATATATATATATATATATTATTATTATATATATATATTAATTAATATATAATATAATAATTTATATTTTTTACGTATTAAATAACGTTTTTAAGAATTTAACGAGACTAATATAAAAAAATAATATATATTATATATATATATATATATATAATAATATTATAAATTAATATATATCTATTATTATACATATATTACAACATACATACAAGCCATAACAATACCAGTACACATATAACTCATATACTCACATAAATATAACACATTAAATAATTATAATATATCGATAAATATATAATATAAAAACTAGTAAATATACCTATAATTAAAATAATAAACATAAACTAACAATAAACATTAAACAAAATTCCAACCATTAATAAAATTAATCAAATATATATATAATATAATATATATATAAATATATAATATAATATTAATATATATGATATAATATACATATAGTAATTAATTTAGATAAACGTACAAAATATTCTTTAAGAGATATCACTCACCTTAGTGTTTTGAGATATAAATTAATTTAATTCATTAAACGCTTTTGTACTCTGAGGACATCAGTTAGGTGTCCAGAGTTACTTTTATTTTATAATAATAATGACTAGTAATGAATGGAAGGATTAACAATAATAATCAGTTATTGCTATCTATATGCACTAGAGTTAATTTATTTTTTGCGAAGAGGTAGCGTAGACCAAATAATAATAATTTATAAATTAACCTATATAATTATATATATATACCTATATGAAAATCTTATGAGCAGTTCTTATAAATAATAAATAAGTTATTGAATTAATTCAGCGTTAATTTATAACAACAATAAGGGAAAATGGGTCACGTCGTACGTTGTTATAATTTTTTATTTCACATTATTATTTGAGTATCTCGTTACCTCTAAATAAATTATTAATTAATTTTTCGTATTTTAGAATTGAATACTTTATAAAAAATAATCCGATCAAATTTCTATATGAGATTATAATAATATTACTATAAATTTATTGGCATCAAAATATAAAAACAGAGAGAGTCAAAAAATATATAATAATATTTGTTAATTAGTAATGAATAATATTTTTATTTTAATAAATTAACTATAAAGATAAGACAGAAATTAAAATTTGAATGAGTTTCACCCACAGAAGATGAATAAAACAATCATAAACACTAATTATTAATTTGTATTTAAAATAGTAGAATAAAATAATGCAATATATATATAATATTAATATATATTGGGTTATTTTATTTAACTATATATCTTTACTTATATATTTATTAACATTATCAAAAGAAATATATATTTTATATAATGTTATGCATCAGCAATATAATAAAAATTTTTATCGAGAATAATTTTTTATAAGGTTTTTATAAATTTTTTTTATACATTACAATACGATTATAAATATAATATATTACGCCTTCGCACATTTATTACTTATACTTTATTCAAATATAAAGTTATTATTATCTAGAATATAATTTAATTTCTGGTAAGACGTCATATTTTTTTCACTTTAACGCTGCCGCTCATGATCTTGAGTCGATTGGTAATCATCTAATGATAAGAGAAAGTGTAATTATGCATATTCCGCCACAAATTATTTCTTATTTTAGTATATCACTACCGCGTTAGGGAATTAACCAGTCTACTTTAACGAATTTAAATAACTAGCGCTACACCACACCATTCGATCAACAGAGATTATCAGTAAATATCCGCAAGGTCATTTCCATTGGCCCAATGCATAAAATTTAATCGCTGTAGAAATTTTAAAAATCAAAAATCGCTAAAGTGATTCAATGGTCTAATCTGTCTCCCACCATATTCCAACTCCTGAAACAGATGTTTCTTTGAGATATTGGCGTACCCGTATGTCTGTAACTATGAGAAAACATTATTATTGTAAGTGAATACATCAAGTGAGTGTACCTTTTTCGTTTAGAGTATCAGAATAATTAAAGTAAAACATTGTTAACAGTGCTCTACTGAAGAGCGTAAGCACAATAATCCCGGGCAGTCACACACATCACACAAGGCTCTCAAACAACAAGATAACCGTAATTAGTTAATAATTAATGTCAATCAGAATAATACCATGGAACCCTCGTTCATCTATGGACACAGGGTGCACCGTCTGGTCCAAAGCTTCTTCGTCTATCGAGTTGATACTTATAAGTAATATTATGCTTTGGGTCAATAATCCGTTCTCTTAAGTTCCCTATTCTATATTTTTCGGTCTCCAAGGTGGTATGCTGCCGTGGGTCCACAGTCCGTACAGAGAAGTTCCATAGAGTCGAATTTTTTGGGATACAATGACACAACCAAGGATCTTCGTCACCATTGTTCCCACCGAAATGAAAATATCAAACTTGAGCGCATTCTTGGTAATGTTACTGGAGAATTTTAGGAAATTTGACGAGCGCATATGCTCTTTTTGGAATTTTGTGATTGTGGTGTTAAGTTGTGTTGTTAACGGTATGCTTTTGTCTTAACGCTGTGTAAATCTAGAAGGCTGACCTTTGAGTTTTTTGATAGGAATATTAACCCGGCTACCCTCGGAATGAGATGAGCAGTGAGTTACTCAGATCTAGATCATATTAAATCTTCTCTATCACAGGGAACGTCGAAACTGAATTGCGTCAGACCAATTCTTGCTGACTGTGGTGAGAGATGACGTTAGACGTTGCTCCGTCTAATGTCTTAGCGCATTAGAGCGTCGATACCTATAATACAGCTATCATCCCATGATGGATTTAATATCCAGATAAAGTGCTGATCCGTTTCTGCGTCATGAAGAGAACGCGATTCAAGCGAGCTAACCCATGCGCCTAAGTCCTATGCCTTTTTCCTTCGCACAGTCACACCGAGTCCACATCGTAGCTGTACGACAGTTGCTAATTGTTAAACAGACCAATTTTGTAATTCATAATCACTAAATCTTGAAGTCGTTTATGGTAAGATCTCCGTAAACTCGTTAAGATCCTGACAATTCCACCCTCATAAAACCAGAGGACCTTTCTGCGTCTTGGTTCCATGGTCTGAAAAGAAATCAATTTCATAGATGCAATTATATAATTCTTATTCTTTTTTGGAAAGATTACATAATGAAGTTATTACTTATATATATTATCTGAGTATGATCATTTCTAGGTTGAGGTAAATGTTCAACTCCAACTCGTCCCTTTTAAGAGTAACAGTGCTCACTTATTTTTGATTTATACTTAATCAATTTTACTCGCCAGTGAGATAAGTTGTTATAAAAATTCTATAGTAAAAATAATATAAATACTACCAACAGTAACCAATCAGTCTATCTGATAGTTGAGAATCGGTCTGAACATATTTATTTGGCACGAAGTGAGTAATGTATAGCTGCGGACTCTAGAAAACGTCCAGGACGAGTTACTTTGCATTCCGTAGATTCACCGATGTATACTCACATAATTAATACACTAGCAAGCCCTATAGTGAAAAAGTACTAGTGAATCTGTTATCGATAAAATAAACTTTTAAGTACACAGTTAATAATATAGCTTTTATGTTAGTACTTAATAACTAACAGCATTTTATAAAAATGGATTAGCGAACTTACAGTTGGAGAAACATCGATAACATATATATGAGCGTAGACTTATTACTAATCCTCTAGTCTATCAGTACTAAAGGACATTACTATGCAGAGAGTTGGTAGCGAATTCTCGCAATTAAAGATTACTTCTAGTTATTCTATTTTTCTTATTAATGGATAATTACTAAAAGTAAAAATCTAATTAAAATGCAAACTGTTTACGCCATTAAACAATAGTCATTTATCTCATAGTAAAGTCCTTTTAATTATCTATATTCTACAACAGTAGAAATTAGTATAGCTTAATCAGTTTACGAAAAATGTCAGTAATCCATTAATAATATAAAAGATCTACCTTGATATTAAATTACTTCTGAAAATGAGAATCATCTTAATATTTATGAAGAAGTCACCATGCGTATTCAGAGCTTGCAATGTTTTGTCATGATAGTTTTCCCTTGCGTTTTCTATAAACATTCTTGGAGGGCTTAGGTCTACTTACGGGTAGTTAAGGTTCGCGGATATAATATATCGTCAGTTTAACTGTAACTTATCTGATCTCTATTAATCTGAGAGTAGACTCTTACATCAGTACCACTAAAACATCAATTAGAGTGACATAAACTTAGAGTAATAAATTACTATATGAGTTGATTTATCTATTTATACCTATATCTGATATCTGAGATCATTTAAACAAATTAAGGATTTATATCCAGCTCCAAGTCTGATTTATAAGCTTTAGTACAATTAACACTATTAATAAGCTTCAAAATAATAATTTTAATAAGATATTTTGTAAAATCAGTACTAATCCCTTTTTATTTGATCTGACTCGATATATAAAACTTACTTCTGGAATTATTATCCAGGTTCAGTAAAATAATATAGAAGTAAGGGTCTTATTACGGTGATTTACGCTTGCCTTGCATTGGAGAGTCTTAGTGAGATTATATTTTCGAGTTTATATGTATCACAATTTGATGGTATGCATAAATATTTATCTTTTGTTCTCTAGTGTTTTCCTAGTATTATTTTAAGTACTCGAAGGTAGGTGCACATATTAGCAATTCTCTGAGCGAACAGCTCAACATAATCCGGAATATATTACCAAGATAACATGAAATGCACGACACATTCCTGCCTTAGAAGCCAATATTGAATAGAAAATCGAATTATCTTTATACTACGAATATAAATGCTGAGTATAATACATCTACCTTCTATATTGTTGTCATTCATATGAGAGTTCGTTGCACCTCATCTTTCACAGATAAATATATATTACATATGGTAGAAGTAAAAGAATATATTCGACGACTATCGAAATCATAAATAATGTCTTAATTGAGTCGCCTTTTTTGTAGAATTGGGAAATACTGATAGAGTTAAAGTATCTTCACTAATCCAATATCCATGAGTTATATATGAGCTGTTAAGCTAATAAGTAAAATTTTATTGAATTCATTGTCAATATAGACGAGTCACATCGTGATTCCCGAGTTTAAGCGAAAACTGTATCATCATCATCTGCGTTCTCTAAATAATTTCTAGTATTTCTATTTGTGTTGAAAGATCACATATTTTAATGCTATTATAAATATTTTAGAATTGAGGTGTCCCATTCACTGGTGATCCAATATTGAAAAGAATCTTTTGAAGGCAATAATATCACAACACTTTTTATGCATAATATACACAATGATCTTGATTGAAGAGCAGAACGTCTTGGTATTTGAGGAACCATTGACTTGCATACCTTGATGTGGAGCTTATCCAGCCATGAGAGCATATCTTAAAATAAAATTAAAATCCATGAAAATTCTAATAAAAATTATAAATAATTACCCAATTAATATATATATAGATAGTAGATAGATAGTATAATGTAATATTATAAAAATCATAGTATAAAATTTCATAGTAAAAGTTGTGTGATTCCTGTTGATATATTATACTCAATAGGGTTTCTTTGAGTAAATATCTGTTTCGTGCAAACCATCAAAGAAGTATATAAAAACTAGGA
Organism: Trachelipus rathkii; assembly: GCA_015478945.1. Lineage (NCBI taxonomy): Eukaryota > Metazoa > Arthropoda > Malacostraca > Isopoda > Trachelipodidae > Trachelipus > Trachelipus rathkii. The sequence goes on from JABUQX010128562.1 coordinate 5,824, forward strand.
ATATAGATATAAATATCTCACGCATAACAATATAAAGGGTTATCTGATGAGAAAAAGCTAGTGTAGAAGCTGAAATGACGTAGAGAGAGAGCAAGTAGTAGAGAGAGCGATTGTAGAGATGAGAGATAGAGAAGATTAGAGAGAGAGAGAGTCCAAGAGCAGTTTATACATGTAAATAGAATAGAGAAATCGTATAGCTATTACAATTAGATATGAGAGTAGCATGAGATATAACGATAGAAGAGAATAGACTGAGAGTATAATACGAGATAGATGAGAAAGCATGTTCATAAGAAGTAAATCAGAACACACGTTGAAACATTAAAATCACATTAAGATTTTCTGAAGAATGCCATAAAATGTTATGTGTTACTAGATAATCGGCAAGATTTTTTACCATATGTAAGTATAGAGATTATTTCCTAACATTGATTCTAATAATGTATGAAAATGGACCAGTTTGGAGTGTATTATGGACCTTGTCAAGAAGTGTTACTAGAATGTTCTTTTTAGCTCACGCGGATTGATATGTGATGTAAAGTCATCAGCAAACCGAGAGATGACTCTTACACATCACATGACGCAACCACAATTCACAGAGCTCGAGATCTTTCTATAAAAATCCTGTGTCAAATTTTTATTGATTTCCACACTATTGTGAGCGATTTAATACTAATTAGATTAATAATGTTACCACCTTTGCGCCTAGTGTATCGCGCGCAGGTGCGCTGCATTGCCTTCAGTCTCTCACTCTACGAGCTCTTGGTAGCAAATTGGCGAGGAGATATTCGATTCGAGCTATGAGTATAATTACGGATCTCTGAGTTATACAGCGAGTATCTATAGATCTAGTTTGTTGCAACGCGATGCTGTCACGTTTCACGACATACACTTCAAAATGAATAGTTTCGTCTAGCTATTTCATATTCTGAAGGTTTTATATCCATCTTCTCAATATTTGTTAATAAGATAGAATATAGCATATATAAGGATAACACACACTATTTACTAGACTAGTAAGAAGCGCAAATTTGGACTTTTACCCGATATTTTCTTAAACCTGAAAGGGAAAAGAGAAATTGTGGTAAGAGGGTGTCACATGATATAATTAAACATGAATATCTCCACTTGTAGATAAATATTTTAGTTTGTGCCTGATTCTTGTTTAGTCTTTTCTGAGAGAATATGTAGCAACCTAGTTTATAAAAACGCGTTGTCAGATAGGAATAAGAGGAGTAATTTTTGTATAAATTACCGGAAAATAAATTCCGTTTTCGTAAATGGAGGAGTGCAGAGGAGACATCTCAGGCCTAGAATGTAAAAACCATAATAATGAATTAATAACTTTCTTGCGTCCTCCTTAAAAAATAGGATTATAGTTACCAGTATACATAATTTTTAGTATAAATTTGGTAATGTGAATAAAATAAACTGAAAATTAAGGTATATAGAGACTGAGGAAATTTTAAGCAAACAACACTCACTATTAAGATATTTTCATTGTTAATATATAATAATAATATACTTATTATTATCCACCTTCTATATTCTAAGGTCGTTATGATATATCTCTATATATATATATACCCACTTTGCAATATTAGGAAGATATTATCGATCGAAGTTGAAATCGCCTTACTGATTGGCTAATGACCCGACGCTTATAATATAGTCATCACAATGTAACTAACTATAATCTATCGTTATAGTTTAAGTAGACGTTACTATAACACCCGTAGAAATATGAATAAATAATTAGTTATGTCCATTAATTCGGGATACATCAGTATATAAAATATGGCCTTTTATAGTAAGTATAAATATTATTTCAATAATTACTTTATATAATATTTAATTTTTAATTTAATCTGTGCATTTATACTTAATAAGTGACCCACGTATTGCAAAATATTTTTGCTATATATTATCTATTTATTTATATGAAAATATTTTTAATTATTTTGGGTATCCCTAATATATATAAATAAATATATAATATTTATTCTCATATATAGAAATATTCTGCACCACTAGTCAATTATTGTAAACTAAAGAAGTTATATATGAAAGAATAAAAATTAAAAATAAAGGTAGTAAATTGCGCGCGAGACTCGTCAGAGAAAATGCATCAAAATAATATTTACAACGATTTAGGATTCCATCAATATATATATCAGGCAGATACCATAGTTATTAGCGAGAGGCGTCTTTTTACAAACAAAATAATTTGAGTCTCAGGCATGATTATACGATATTAAAATTATTTATTAGATCATATTATTAGCTTTATAAATTAATACAAACACCCCTCTGGTTTTACCTAGTATCATCCTTAGATCAACCATACAAGGGAATTGCCAGTCCATACCGCTGTAGATTGGGGAATCCTGCCATTAGTTATCACTGAATATTATGTAAACAACACACCAGTACCCATTGTTGATCGGATATACCCGGTGCTATACTGGACAACCGGTTGTGAATCTCGAAAATCTTCTCTATAATTAATAAAAAACCCTTTATGAGGCGGAGGATTTAAAACCGGTTGCTACTGTCGGAGTTATTGGGAGCTATGAGAATGGGGGAAGCGATAAGTCTCACGCGTCAGTTCGGCACAGTCCCGATAACCGAATTCCGACTGTAACCGCTAATACATTATTCAATTTTTTAACCATATCGGTAATAATCGTTTAGTTCTCGAGAACGCCTGTTCTAAGTTAAAAAAAGAGACGAGCGATAAAGTTTTATGGATCTACCATTTTTTATAGTACTTACTTTCTTGAAGTCTTTTGAACTATTACTGGTTCTCGAGAAAGCATGGAGCCCTAATATGTGGCTGATTACCATTTTACATCACTTGTTAATTTTGATAAACAGATGTTATTTTTATTTAATTATTTTTATTTTTGGTTAATCTTCCGACGCGGGTAGAGAGAGAGTAGATAAATGAGTACACTGTATAATTATTCACGGTTGTTTGTATTTGATATAATTTTGCGCGCGTAATCAACGGAATGCTGAGCGATTTGTTTACTGCATGCACCGTGGCCTATTTCGCGAGGGAACTCGAACCCGGAACTTCGAATCTTTATAAATTCTATAGCTATGTCAGGACATTTACGATACAATATCAGCGCTGGCTGAGAGTCTAGCTAAATGATATTATCCCGTCTATTCATTTTCTATGCGAATGAGTACTTATTCTGTGACATATATAACTAATAATACCGATATATATATTTACATTTACGATATGTAGCGTTAGTCTGTTTTCAATATATTGTAAAGGACATATATACAAATATACTTAGTGAATTAAGCTATTGACACTTTATAATTTGGAGGCAACAGTCAAGCACAGTCCAGCGCATATTATAGGCGAATGAGGTTTCTTCGGTATCTTTTGTGTTTATATAGAGAGATCTTGAGCACAGAGCTTTTCGCCACACGTGTAAGAGCACATTCTTATCTTAAGACTACGCTTTATGACATTATCCGTCTGTGAGGCTTTCATTATGATTGTTGAGAGACTTATCAGATATTGTATACTTTCTATATATATTAAAAGGTCATGTTTTTCAATTACGACCATATATAGGGGTTCTTTTAAATATTTTAATTAAGGAATATATCTTCGGATTTCGGAGTCCATGAATTATTTAATCTATCTTATAAGGAATCTATGCGTAGTTAACTATAGTAATATGCATGAATGTGAAATAATTTAATATGAAATAAAGTGGCGGGGCGTGGATTTAAATTAGTTGTGACAATGAATATATTTTATATGCTAAATCTCAATATAATAATATATATTAATAAATTTAATAAATATATATAAAATAATAATAATATTAATAATAATAATAATAAGGTCAGAAGAAGATGAGTCATAAGTCGTACAAGTTCATGTATTTTTAGTTGAAAGAGGAAGAGTTAAAGTGAGAGCAAAAATATATATATTGAACACAGAGTTTGGATACTTTTTTTTTATTTTTTTTATATGTTGATCGGTCTTTTATTCTCTGCTCTATGGATTTCTCTCCCAAGATCCTTTTGAACCCCAATTATTTTCCTCCCATTTATATGGAGGAGCACGCTTCTGACCTGACAGGGGGATCGTATGAGATAGGGTGCGTTGAGGATAACATCCCGCCGTCCCACCGAGGCTCGCGCCGCACGAGTATTCCTCCTAAAAGGCGCGACTTCCAATCGCTTTTGCTCAGTTTAACTACACTAGCGTTGACTTTGTCTTACTTTACCCCTGAAGTTAAAAAAAAATGTATGAATATCACTTTTGAGCTGTTCGCCCTTATTACAATCCTGTTGGTATTCTACTTTAGCTAGAGATTCCTAGGGCATTGTTCAGGAATGTTATATCGGTTGTTTCCGAAGCGAAAAGACGGGCCATGCGTTATCAATCGATTCGATTTTTAATTGAGGAATGAAATAAAGATTGAAGAAAGGATAAAGAGAAAAGAAAAATAAATTATTCTTAAAATATAATTTATAAATCTATATACAATTGATTCTCGGAAAGTAGTTTGTTTCTAGATTTAGTCACCGTATAAAAGTAACGTAGCTATTATGAGATAGCTGTCTAGACGTACTATATAACGTATATTATATATAAATTAGACTATATTATATGTCCATTACTATTAAATTTATAGGTTACAGAACAGAAAAACTACTTGGTAGTATAACTTATATAAACTACATGCTGAATTTAAAATATATTATTTAAGGAAATATTACCAATGATTCGAGAAATTATAACCACCTCTACCACATTCTTAAATAAAGTTATCGATTGTAATGATTCGTATCAATAATAAACACAAACACGCCCATTAAAATCAGAGATCTCGAAAAAGTTCTGTTTTATATCTATTCTTCAACTCCAACCTATCAAAGATAATCAGACCATGAAAGAAAAAAAAGGTTCCTATTTATCTTAGTAAATATGCGCTAAACAAATCTCCATCATAATCTTTACTATAACTTATAATAAATTTAAATCTTTTTTAAAGCACAAACAACTGATTGAGACAGAGTCACTATATTTTTACTTATAAGGAGTATATAATACGGGATAGGCTCTAGAGAGCTTGTTCTAACTCTTCAGTATGTAATAATTTCACTATCCGCATTTGATATCAATTAAAAAAAAAAAAAACACGTCGCAAGCACAGTGGCAATGGACAACAAGAGTCTTCTCAAATTTTATTGCACTTAGCTGTATCAGAGTTAGAACCCAACCACTAATTCTGGATCACTTGAGCCAGCTATACTCCTGGGAGAAGGAGGCGAATTATGATCGACACTCGAGCCTTCCCATCATATAATAATAGGTAATATCCTCTTTACTGACTATAAAATAGAGTAGCGAACAGTAAATGTATATATATAATACATAAAGCTATGAGCCTTTTAAAAGGGAGACTAGGCCTATATCTAAGATATACCATCTATAACATCAACTATAACGAGTTGTAGAGTATAAAGATATTGAGTAATGCTTTATATCTTTATTTTATTATTAACGTGTAAAACAATATTATAAAACCATTATTAACAAAGCTTCCTTATATAAAATTAATAAGAAAAATTGACTTAAATTAACTAATTTCAGTAATATATTATATCTTTCATAAATATATATAATAATAAATATATCTAATATCCCTCTTATTCATCTTTATTCTTTAATTTATTATTAATAATCGATATTTGTATCATTCGACTCTGTTTAATCGAAACTATATAGAAAGCCACGGTATACCTATTAAAACAATTATTAAAAACTATCCAGAAAGGAATTTAATTCATCAATTATACGAAAACATTTAACGTAAACGTTTTTTAACATATAATAGTGTTTATGTCAGATGAAACTTGTAGGATGGAAGCGTGAAGTTATAAATTTGTCGTACTTAATGGGGAATTTTTTATTGTTTTATTATTCTTTTATTTGAATATCAATAAAAGTCATTAATCTAATTAATCAGTTGCTTATGAAAAAAGTAGGTGTCATATTTCCTATATCTGAGAATCGCAGTACGTCTCACCAGTTATGAATTTTTGATTGTTTTATTTTAAGTGCGATTCCTTAGAATAGAAGCATCCATCTCTACCGTTTATAGTTAATATCAATACGCCGGCCCCCTTTTTAAAAGGCGCTAGTTCTATTTAGAACGCTACTTTAGCTAAAAATTCCTGGGGCATTGTTCAGGAATGTTATATCGGTTGTTTCTGAATCGAAAAGACGGGCCATGAGCGCCCAGCGCAAACAGGTAATACAGTTTTCGATTCAATACACGAAAGGCTGGTTTTGTTTTGAGGACATATGTGTTGATTTTATAGCTATTATCTTATAATATTGAAATGCCGGTCCCTTTTTATAAGTCGCCTGTTTTATTTTAAGTGCGCTACCTTAGGATAGACGCATCAATCCCTTACCGTTTCGGGTTAATATCTATACGCTGGCCACCTTTTTAAAAAGACGTTGGTTCTATATAAGTGTGCTACTTTAGCGAGAAATTCCTAGGGCGTTGTTCAGGAATGTTAGATCGGTTGTTTCTGAAGCGAAAAGACGGGCCATGCGCGCTCAGCGCCAACACGTAATGCCTGCTATATAAGTTCATCCGAGGTTCTCGAAGGTTGTTTTGAATGCGAAAAGATGGGCCATGTGGCACCCAACGCTAATACGTAATGCCTGCGATATAAGGTCATCCGAGGTTCTCAAAGGTCGGCACTTTACTACACCCCGAATTTTCATTAATTTAAAATAATATAAAAAAACTACTTCGTTTGACGCGATAGCTGGCATTTCATCCTCTAACAATTATGATAATAAAAAACTCCTTCAAAAAACACGATATCTGAAAATTAAAAAATTCAGGGTGCCGGAAAGTTCTGACCTTCGTGAACCTCGGATTAACTTATATCGCAGGCATTACGTATTTGCGCTGGGCACCGCATGGCCTGTTTTTATATATAGTATTATATATATATATATATATATATATATTATATAATTACTCAACTAAATATATATTAATATATATACTCAATATATATATATATTATCACTATATATATATATAGTTATATAATATATATATATATAGTATATATGAGTTAATTTATATAATACTATATATATAGTTATTCTTTTAATAGTTTAGGCTTTCCTTAAATTAATATTATTTTACGAATAAATAATTTTTAGAGGTAACTAAATTAAAAAAAAAAAACATTGCACGACGCCTATTTACCTCTGAAAGCCTAACGATGTTCTACGCGTAAAAATGGATTTTAAACTCATTTATTTTGAACAATTACGAAACGTCACTATATCACAACGACGTTTCCGAGGGAAAAGGGAGTCGTGCGTTGTTTTTTTTAATTTTTTTTGTTTAGACTTCATAATAATTTTTTTTGGTTTCTTTCGAAAATAACTCGCTTAAGGAGCGAAAATTTTATTTTGCTCAATCTCCCGAGAAGTAAAAAGTAACGTTATTTCGGGCCAACCCGACATCTTCGGAAAGTAACGGGATATGAAAATTGGTACCTAACGAGGAAAGAGCGCACATGCATAGCGCACATAAAATCTGCGAACTAAGGTCATCACTTCTCCCTAGCAACGACTCTTTCTTGTTATATGCAAAAAAATTACTGCATCGATGCATCGATTTATTTCGTTTGCAAAATAAAATAAAAAAAATACGGCAATGCAACAATTTTTCGCTATGAAAGAGAGAGTTGCCGCTGGGAAGGTCTCATTGTTAATTTAAATGCGAAGTAAACCGCTTCTTAGAAGGGGGAGAGTTTTTTCAATCTATTTTACTCTTCATTATTATTATCCGATTTCGTGTCCAATTATAATATTATTTTAATTACAATATTATTTTGAGAACGTTTCTGTGCTTATTTACCTTCATTGTGGGAATGGAAATTTGTGGTGTCAGAATGTCCTAACTTTCTAGAACCCCTGATGACCTTAGATCACAGACATTACGTATTTGGGCTTGGCGCCGCATGGCCGCTCTTTTCGCATTCGAAACAACCGATATAACATTCCTGAACAATGCCCTATATTAGGTAGGAAATTCTCGCTAAAGTAAAACAATTATACAATATTTTAATACCTGAATATCAATTCTTTATAGACTTATATTCAATAATAATTTTTTTAGTTTCCCTAGAAAAAACTCGCTTAAGGAACGAAAAATTTATTTTGCACCATCTCCAGAGAAATAAAAAGTAACGTTATTGCCTGCGATATAAGTCCATCCTAGGTTCTCGAAGGTCGGAACTTTCCGACACCCATAATTTCCATTGTTTCTTAGGTCATCCGGGGTTCTGTCGGTTATCGACTCTTCCAATGAATATAAATACGATCTATATGATATTTTAGATAAAATAGAGACATTTTTTGGTGATAATCAATATTAACGCACCATCAGCAATAATTTTGACTTTAACAATAGAAACATTTTTTGTGTGGTAATCAATATTAACGCATCATCAGCAATAATTTTGATACTAACTCAATGATATATAATGAACATTAGTTATTTTATTGGTTTTCTCGAGAAAAACTCGATTAGAGAACGAAAAATTTATTTTGCCCCAACTCCCGAGAAGTCGAAAGTGACGTCATTTCGTGCCCCGATCGGAGCTTAAGGGGGGAACTCTTGAGATTTTTTACGTTAATTTTCAAGGTGTTCTTTAGAAGGCCCGACACCCCTGGAAAGTAACGAGGGGTGTCTAAGCTGCTTTTAGTTTCTCGACATCCAAAACCGCTTCGAAAAATGCTCGACGGATCGCGATAGGCGACCGCAGTTTCGATCTATTACTTCTTAACCACGCGCTCAACCTTACTCGGCACACGCGAAGTCCAGATTCCTGTAATTTTTTTTTTGGCTTCCTCGAAGTGAAATTGGATTTGGGAAATAAAAATTTTTTTTGCCAAAACCTCTCGATGAAATAGAAGAAAAGCGTTACTTTGGTGCCCCGATCGGAGCGTAAGGGGAAAAGAACCCTTGAGATTTTTTTCACGTTAATTTTCAAAGTGTTTCCTTTTAGAAGGCCCGACACCCTCACGAAAGTTAACGAAGGGGCGTATAAAGCACTCTCCTAGCTGCCTTTTAGTTTTGCGAATATCCGAAGATGCTTCGCAAAAATGATCGACGGATCGCAAAAGGCAACCGCAGTTTCGATCTATTACTTCGTTAAAAACACGCTCAAGCCTTACTCGGTTACTCGAAGTCCTAGATTCCGTAACTTTTTTTTTTCAGTTTTCCTCGAGAAAAACTCACTTAGGGAACGACAAATTTATTTTGTCCCCCCGAGACGAAAGTAACGTTATTTCGTGCCCCGATGGGAGCGTAAGGGGAAGGAACCCTATAGATTTTTTCACGTTAATTTTCAGTGTTCTTTATATTCCAGTTTCATTAAATTTTTTCCACAAATTATATTCCAAACACGTTCGTTTTGATTATTAACCAAAATATTTATATATGATTAACTAACGAATAACAAAATTAGACACAAAGATGTGGCGGCCTTAGCTTCTTTTAATAAAAAAAAGGTATAAAGAAGGAATGAAAATAAAAAAAATTTTAAACAATTTTTATTAGCATGAGAATAGTAATGGTGTACAACATTATTTTAAAAAAATAGTAAATGTAGAGTGAAAAGAGTTCGTGAATTTTCAAAGAACTCCACACTCAGAAAAGAATCGAATCATTATTATCTATTTTTTGGGAACTTCCCTCTAATAATTTTTTTAATTTTTCGCCCCATTCTAGCTTTTCTACAATATTTTGGCAGCTATCCTCGAAATCGCTGAACACCCTTACTGTTAAATTCTCGGGGTTTGGAATATTCAATTCGTCGAGCTGCCGAGATTCAATTTCCGTTTGAATTTCTCTGATGGGTTCCCTTCGTATTAGATCGTATGTTCTGTTCGCCTAAGAAGCACCTCGTTGTGCGTTTATATTAACTATGAAACCCTTGCAGCGAAAACTCTCTCTTTTATAGACGAAAAGTGTTACGTCAGATTGATTTATTATAAAAAGAAATCAAAATTTTATCGAGAAAAAATAAAATTACATTTCCAATTTAATCAATTTAAAAATAATCCATTGTTCTATTCTGCTTCGGAGAACATATTATATTCAAAAATACAAAATGACATAATACAGTATTTTTTAATGATTACTAAAAAGAAAAAGTATTTTAACAAAAGCGAAAAAAATAAAAGTTTTTTTCATCAAATATCGTCTTATTATTCGAATTAAATTCGAAAAAATATATTTAAATATTAATTTTTTTTAATTATCAAAGCAGCAAATATTTTACAAAAACAATAATAAATGAATATTTAGATATTAAACTATCGCTTACGTAACAAATTTAATTCCAAATATATTAAATTTTATTTTTTTTGATTATCAAGCAAAATGTATTTTTAAAAACACGAAAATAATTTTTTTTAATCAAATATCGCTTACGCGACAAATTAAATTCGAAATATATTAAATATTGAATTTTTTTGTTTATCAAGAAAAAGTATTTTAACAACAATGAAAATAATTTTACTTAATCAAATATCGCTTATGTGACAAATTAAATTCTAAATATATTAAATATTAATTTTTTTTGATTATCAAGCACAATGTATTTTAAAAAAATAAACAATTTTATTTAATCAAATATCGCTTACGCGACAAATTAAATTCGAAATATATAAATATTGATTTTTTTTATTATCAAGCAAAAAGTATTTTAACAAAAAGAATTAAAAAAAACAACGTACGACGCCCATTTCCCTTGTGAATACCTGAATATCAATTCTTTATAGACTTAGATTCCGTAATAATTTTTTTGGTTGACCTCGAAAAAAAACTCGCTTAAGGAAAAAAATCTTAAGAGTACCCTCCTATGCTTCGCTAGAGGCACGAAATACCGTTACTTTTTACTTCTCGGGAGATGGAGCCAAATAAATTTTTCGTTTCTTAAGCGAGTTTTTTTTCGAGGGAAACCAAAAAAAAATTACGGGTTCTAAGCCTATAAAAAATTGATATTCAGGTATTCACATATTGTTTAATTGTTTTTTATCTTTGTTCCTAATTTTTCTTAGTCCTAACTCCTTATAGTCGTTTCCAGGTTTATTTAAGAAAAATATTTTATCTTTAGTTTACCTCTAAAAATATAATTTATCATAGAAAGTTGGTTTTAAAAGAAACTGATTTTTAAAAAATAAATAAATATATATATAATATATATATGAGAGTGATAACCATATACTATATATATATAGTTAATACTAATAATAATATATATATATATGATATATATATATATATATATATATATATATACTATATTATATATATAATATATATATATATATATATATATAATATATATATATATATATATATATATATATTATATATCTATATATATATATATATATATATATATAGATATATATAATATATATATATATAAAACACCAATGCGGCGCCCAGCGCAAAAATAACACGTAATGCCTGCGATATAAGTTAATCCGAAATACTCAGACGTTTACGATAGAGAGAAATAAACGCTAGCTTTCGTGTAAAACGAAATTATTTTTTCATATTAATTTTAAAATAATGGAAATTCAGGGTGTAGTAAAGTTCCGACCCTCGAGAACCCCGAATGACCTTATATCGTAGGCATTACGTATTAGCACTAGGCGCCGCATAGCCCGTCTTTTCGCATTCGAAACAACCTTCAAGAACATCGGATAACCTTATATCGCAGTCATTACGTAATGGCGATGGACGCCGCATGGCCCGTCTTTTCGCTTCGGAAACAACCGATATAACATTCATGAACAATGCCCAAGGAATTTCTCGCTAAAGTAGCACACCTATATGGAACTAGCGCCTTTTAGAAAAGGGGCCAGCGTATAGATATTAACTCGAAACGTTAAGAGATGGATGCTCCTATCCTAAGGTAGCGCACTTAAAATATAACAAGTGCCTTATAAAATGGGCTCTGGCATTTCAATATTATAAAATAATAGCTATAAAATCAACACACACCCTTCAAAACACTGCATTCTAAACCAGCCTATCGTGTATTGGATCGAAAACTGTATAAAAACCTTTTAAAACAATAAAAGAGTTCCTATATGTCCAATATGAAGAATAGAAGTATACATCTCTTACCGTTTCGAGTTAATATCGATACACCGAACCTCCGTTAAGGGAGCTCGTTCCATTTAAAGTGCGCTACCTAAGCGTGAAATTCATAGGGCATTGTTCAGGAATGATATATCGGTTGTTTCCGAAGCGAAAAGACGGACTATGCGGCACCCAGAGCTAATGTGTAATGCCTGCTATATAAAGTCACCCGGGATTTTCGAAGGTCGGACACCTCGAATTTCCGTTATTCAAAATTAATATAAAAAAACTATTTCGATTTACACGAGACCAATATAAAATTCCAGAACAATGCCCTAGGAATTTCTCGCTTAGGTAGCGGTTTTTAAATGAAACAAACGCCTTAAACAGGGGCCGGCATATCGTTATTAACTCAAAAACGGTAACAAATGAATACTTATATCCTTCATATTCAACACAAATGAACTTTTTTATTGTTCTAAAGGGTTTTTATATAGTTTTCGATCCAATTCACTATCGGCTGGTTTAGAATAAAGTGTTTTGAAGGGGGTGTTGATTTTATAGCTATTATCTTGTAATATCGAAATGCCGGACCCATTTTTGTAAGGCGCTTGTTCATGCGTAATTTTAGAAGGCGTTTAATTTCCCAATCGTGTAAATTTCCGCATCTACCTTTTTTTCAATTTCTTTCAATACTTCTGTTACAATATGACGGCATTCTTTAAAGAAAAATATTTATTTTTTATATTAGGCAGCCGAAAAAAAATATTTTCTATAGCAAAATATTTTGCACGGGTCACTTAGTAAACCAAAAAATAAAAATAGAGATATGAATCTTTCTTACTAAAGGCCATTTTTTGCTTCCCGATAATGGACAACAAATTTTTCAGATTTCCACGGTGGTGTTAATTCGTCTACAAACTATTCGAGTTTTGTGAATGTCGTCGGTCATTTAGCCAATCAGTAAGGCGTTCAACGATCGAATCTTTCATTTGCCAAGTGGGAGAATCAACGACCGATTAGAAGGGGTAAGTATTAAATAACAATGAAAATTCCCATCCGTGCGAATTTCCGTATCTACCTTATTTTCAGTTTTTTCAATACTTTTGTTACAAAATGACGGCATCATTTGGGGAGAAATATTAATTTTTTACATTAGCCAGCCCCCAAAAAAATTTTCTATAACAAATTATTTTGCAGGGGTAACTAAGAAAACAAAACAAAAATTATATGAATTTTGCTTACTAAAGGCCATTTCTATACTTGCTGTTAATGGACAACGAATTTTTTCAGATTTCCACGGTGATGTTACTTCGTCTAGAAACTATTTGAGTTTTGTGAAAGTCGCCAGTCAACTAGCTAATCAGTCAATCGTTCAACGATCGAATCTTCCATTTGACAAACGGGTGAATCAACGACCAATTAGAAGGGGTAAATATTAAAATAACAATGTAAATAGATTTAAGAGCTTAGAAAAAAATAACTTTGGAACGTAATTGCTCTTGAGCATCATCGAAACGGGAACTAATATAAAAGTCGAAGGACTAAGTCAGAATTCCTAAAAAATATTTGCGCTTAAAAAATTGTGAATTGTCTCTTTTAGATTATTTTAGATATCCCCACTTAGACTTTCGACTTGTATCCTTTTCCGGTAAAACATCACTATATTGGGCCTAAAAAGAACCGACATTTTAAAAATTAAAACTAACAACTTTTTAAAAAAAATTATCTCTAAACGTATATGTAAAAAGGTTATTAAAACATTTTACTTCCGAATAGTATTTTTAATAGTTTGTATATATATATATATATATATATATATATATATATATATATATATATATATATATATATATATATATATATATATATAATATATATATATATAGAGTATATATATAGATATATATATATATATATATATATATATATATATATATATATATATAAAAACTCTCTTAGAGGACGAAAAATTTATTTTCCCCCTTCTATCAAGAAGTAAAAAGTAACGTTATTTTGCGGCACGAACGGAGAGTGAGGGCGCCAAAATATAAAGACTGTATTTTGTTATGTATGTACAGCGTTATTATCGGTTTGTGCAAAAAATTTAAATTGATTGTTCCCTTTAGAAATTTTTCCACCAGAAATAAGAAAAAAAACACGGAATTTAGGCCGTAAACTAGCATGCCTTCTTACAGTAGGTCGTAACTAATTGATAGATTGAAATTGCATTTACGTATGACCAATTTTTTTTCTACGAATCTTTAAAATTCCCAAGGTAACGATCCCTTAAGTGCGATTTTGTTATGCGTTTTGGCACATATTTGATATTATTGTTCCCTTTATTAACAAAGAATTTAGGCCAAAAATTTCCCGGTGAAAAATGCCTTATTGACAGGCTTATATTTTCAAACCTGTATGACCTAGCAAGTTAAAATTGTAATTTATTTTAGTCCTTACTATGTTGTACTATTTGTATCTCTCTGGTTATTCTTAGTATGATAAATTTTGATTTCTTAAGCACTAAATTGGCTATTTGCAACCTATATCCATAGGCTTTCAAAAGTGGGCGATAACGCCCCTTGTGGGCGCTGGAGGCCTAGAGGGGGGGCGGTAAGGGGCCTAGGAAAAAATGGGGGTGTTGAAGTGGTTTAGGGGGGCAATGGCTGATTTGTAATTTCATCTATTATCATTGTTAAATTCACTGAAATTAAAACCTACTACTACACAACATCGATTATTTAGGAATTTTTAGTTAATATTTCTGCCCTGTTTGATTGTATAAATTTTAGTTTTTATTCTATATTATACTATATATATATATATTATATTATATTATATATAAGTATTAGGGGATATATATTTATATTATTGGTATATTTTATATATATCTGATATTATTCTATTATATATTATTATATATTATATATATTATATTATTATTTTACACCAAACTTAAAACAACAATGAATTCATATTTAACTATTAAAGTAATGAATGTCAATTGTGGTTTTTTAAGTTTTGGTAAAGTAAAAAAAATTGGGGGGTGCTGAAATAATTGATTTTCCAAGTGGGCGGTAGACGAAATAGGTTGTGAGAATCCTCTGCTGTATCCTATGGAATTGTCTATAACCCACTCTGGGGCAAATCAGAGTGAAAGAAGGGATGATATTGACAATTCTGCTGAAGAAGTTCTTAATACTGATCCTACTCCTCCAGTTGCTAGGAGTAGGCAGTCAGGTGTTAAGAAAAGACCTGCAAGGAAGGCTGCTGTGAAGTTCAGGAAATTCCTGAAAGAAAAGCTGGATGATTTGTAAAATAATAGGTTTCCTATTAGAATTAAGTTAGATTTAGGGTTTAGTTTGTATTGGCTTGTTATATGAAGCTTAAACTTTGTAAATATGTTTGATTTGCTCTATAATTCATATTGCATGACATGATATGAGCAATTGCATGTTGTTCTGAACTGAATGTTATGGTTTAAAAGTTGTTTGTACATTTGAAAATCATTTCCCCTTAATTTGCCTCCAGCAAATTGTTTTTTGCTGGGAAGATATTAGAAATATTTTATTCCTGTATTAAACATTACTATGTTGCTATTAACTATTTTAAATTGAACTTGGGTTTTTTTAAAATGCTTACAAGATTTTAGAATATTTCAAGTATTTCTACACTGTTTTGGTGTTTTGGAGACTTTCTTGAAAAATATATTTTGTTAGGCAACAGCAAAAGTTTGTTTTGAAACTTAAAAACGAGGCACTTGAAATGTAGCAGTCAATTGAGTTAAATATGAGATGATATATCTCCGATCCGTTTGTAGCTTTTGCTATTTGTTGAAGTATATCCATTAAAAACTGAGTAAAGTATTTCTTTTATATTATTAAACATTAGTTCTAGTTAGGCCAAAGTATTTATTGCCATAGTAAAGATAGAGGAATCGTTCTAAGAAAACTTAAGTTAAGGTCTCTTTTCCAAGCTGGTCCTAACCTTTTATATTCTGATTTAGCAGGACTAGTTGTTAGGTATATCCTATCTTTTCTGTTTTATTCTAACACATCTCTAGCCTCTAAATCCTTATACCTTACTTTGAGTTTTTGAACAGAGTACTCCTAAGACGGCATGCTATATTTAGGCAAAGCAAGAAAAATTAACTACCTTTAGTTTTATTAAAATTAAGCCTTCACAAAAAAAGTAATAATCCACATTTAAAATCTGGAAATCTGGTTTAAAAGATAGTTTTGTGTTAATTTAAATGGTGAGCTATACATTGTTTTTTGTTGAAATTCTATAATAATTAGGCTAGACGTTCTCATATTTGGAATAGAGCAGTTCACTCAACTGCTGTAATTGCCCAATACAGAATTTATTTTAGAGTAAATTCTAAAAATATATAATATAGTATATATATATATTAGATTATATATATATATATATATATATATATATATAATATATATATAATATATATATTATAATATTATAATATATATATAATATTATATTATATATATATATATATATATATTATATATTATTCTATATTTCTAATTATATATATATATATATATATAATTATATATATATATATATATATATATATATTATATATTATATATATATATATTATCATATATATTGTATATATATATATATATATATATTATATATATAATATATATTAATATATATATATATATATCTATATAATATATATATATATATTTTTCTTTTGTGTGCCACAGTAGATGTGCTGCGTGGGTTATCATAGCGGCATTATCACACAGTCTACAGCTGTGTGGGTCCAGCTTAGCCGCATTGTAACACAGTATAGCAGCCTGTGGGGTCCAAAATAGCCGCATTGTCCTCAATTCCTGTACAAGGACTCAAAAATCCCCGCAATAATCGTATTGTGCTGTGGTTTTGCTTTTTCCTTCTTTCCCAACTCTAATTCTTAGCCTTCTCCTTCCTTCCAATTCCTTTCTTCTTCTTCATTTCTCTGCTCGTCCAATGGTGGGACGGGATTCTACTGCCCCCCTTACTCCCACGCACTGTTCGTCTTCGCCCTTTCTGTTCCGCACCACCCTGAGCTGTTGATTTTTCTATGTTGACGGTATTTTGGCGTACGCGGTCGGCATGAACAGACAGATATAGTGATCGTCTTGTCTTTTCTTCACGAAGAAGTTTCCCTCGTATTGAGATCAATCCCCACCTGCCTTCTTCCCATCCCCTACACGCTCTTGAGATCTTTTTGGTCTCCAGCATGGCTCATACTCAGGGAGGTTTAAGTATTGGCAGGTGGGATGTAGTTACTGCGAGGTGCTGCCAAGATGACCCATCGCGTGTAAGTAGAGGAGTGATTTCAGAAAGCTTTGCTGATCTCACGGTTGCGTGCTGTCCTTATTAAGTGGTTCTTCCACCCCCAGGAAGCAGGTTTCATCTCGCACTCTTTTCGTGGCAGAAACTGCCCAGTGGACGTCCAATTTTTCTTCACGTCACTGACCGTGAAACTTTCTCTCCATGAGGTTGCAGGAGGGCAAAATGGGGTCTTCAGCGCCGCTCTTAATTCCATATATCCGCTATTTCTTGCTAAAATCTCTGCCCCTGTGACTGTCCCCTTCTCCTGCAGAGCTGCACAGGCACTTCCCCGTCCTCTGTCCCATGCTCTTCCCACCTTCTGTCGCTTTACCTCTCCTATACTTTTATTCTTCCCCCCCCCTTTGCTGGTCTCGTGTCGAGTTCCGCTCTTCCGCTGCTTCTTCTTGTTCTGTATACCGGCGAACGCTCCCTCCCATCCTTCGTACCCTGGCTATTCTCACCGCTCTCACGATCCTGTTCTCGTTTTTCTAGCAGTTGAGGCCCGTCCCTTTCGACCCCTAGAACCATGGCATGCGGATGTCAAGGCGTGAGCTTAAATGACCTCTCAGCCATGCTTCGGGCCCAAAGGGATTTCCCCGTTCCAGCAGTCGCTCCTTCTGGGTCGCAGATTTTCTGATCGTTTCTCCCTACCCCGCCCTAACGCAATATCCTAACGGATATTGTTTCTACCATCACCATTTTTGTCTCCAAGCGAAAAAGTGCAACCAACCCTAACACCCTTTCGGGACCCCTCGCCACCATTCATAAAGGGCGATGTGATGTCCTGCTTTGGCCACCCCCTTCCGTTGTTTCTCTTCCTCTCCACCTTCTTTCGTTCTCAGGATGTCCTGCGCCTCTTCGACAGGTCTACAAACCTGTCTTCCTGGTCGACACCGGAGCGTCGTATTCTTTGGGCTTAACTTTTCGTGATGCTAACCTGACGGGCTCTGTTCAGCAATGGTAGTACCATCCCCGGTCTATGGTGGAACACGCGGCTGTGTACCGCTTGATTCTTTTCCCTCGCCGTCAAATCCCCTGTTTTCGTGGTTGCTGACGTGACCCAACCCATTTTGGGAGCTGATTCCCTGTCTCATTTCGACCTTATGGTCGATCTAAGAAACGGGAGATTGGTTGACGGTTATACGTCTCTAACTTCTGCAGGTACCGTAGTTTCTTCTGCCCTTCAAGGTATCTCTGCTGTTGCTCCTTCTTCTGGTACCTCCCCCTTCTTCACCATCCTGCAGAAGGATTTTTTTGAGCTGTTGAACCCTTGGCTTCTTCTTCTCTCCTGTTAAATCATTCTTGTGCGCCACCATATAGGGACTTCGGGCTTCTCCCTACGGCCGCTGATATTCTTCGAAGACCCTCCAGCTCTATTCCGCCCCAAGCGAGCCAGTTCCTACAAAAGTGGGACTGGTCTGACGAAGCTACGGCTGCTGTTTGAAGGCTTCTCAAAGAAGCACGTTTGCTTCTCCCACTCTTAGTCCACCACGGGACTCGAGCTCGACCAGAGTTTCAGGTAAGATGCTCCGATTTTGTTGTCGGAGGTGTTTTTCAGCAGCACCTGAACGGAGTGTGGTATCCTCTCGCCTTTTTCTCTCGCAAGTTGAAACCTCCTGAGACAACGCTACAGT
>JABUQX010128562.1:30000-34860 GCA_015478945.1 Trachelipus rathkii
CAGTGTGAACTGTGACACAATACTCAAGGTGATGAGCTTTCTCGAGGTGAGTGCCGTTCTCTTCTGAGAACCATAGGGAAGGTAGTGGTTTGTGTCAGTAAGTTTGTGGAACTCACGCCCTCCAGAAGGTAGCGGGAATGACAGACGGGCGAGATACATCGCAAATAACTCCTCCCGAAAGCACTGTAGCGTGTCTCAGGAGGTTGCAACTTGCGAGAGAAAAAGGCGAGAGGATACCACACTCCGTTCAGGTGCTGCTGAAGAACACCTCCGACAACAAAATCGGAGGCATCTACCTGAACTCTGGTCGGAGCTGAGTCCTGTGGGTGGACTAAGAGTGTGGGAGAAGCAAGTGCTTCTTTGGAAGCTTCAAAAGCAGCCGTAGCTTCATCAGACCAGTCCACTTTTGTAGAACTGCCTCGGTGCTTGGGGCGGATGAGAGCTGTGAGGGGTCGAAGAATATCAGCGCCCCGTAGGGAGAGCCCGTAGTCCCTAATACTGGTGCGCGCACCAGAATGTTGAACAGGCAGAGGAAGAAGAACAAGGGCCAACAGCTTCAGAAAATCCTTTCTGCAGATGGTCGAAGAAGGGGGAGGTACCAGAAGAAGGAGCAACAGCAGAGATACCTTGAAGGGCAGAAGAAACTACGGTACCTGCAGAAGTTAGAGAAGTTACTTGTACCTCTCCTGTTTTCTTAGATCGACCATAAGGTCGAAATGAGACAGGGAATCAGCTCCCAAAATGGGTTGGGTCACGTCAGCAACCACGAATAAACAGGGGATTTGACGGCGGAGGGAAAGATCTAAGGTACACAAGCGTTCACCATAGACGGGGATGGTACTACCATTTGCTGGATACAGAGCCGGTAGGGTAGCATCAGAAGTAGCATAAGAATACGACGCTCCGGTGTCGACAGGAAGAACAGGTTTTGTAGTCCGTGTCGAAGCGGCGCAGGGACATCTGAGACGAAGAAGGTTGGAGAGGAAGAACAACTGCAGAGAAGAGGGTGGGTGGCCAGCCAGGATCCATCGCCTTTATGAATGGTTGGCGAGGGGGTTTCCCGAAAGGGTGTAGGGTTGGTTGCACTTTTTCGCTTGGAGACAAAAATGGTGATGGTAGAAACAATATCCGTTAGGATATTGCGTAGGGCCGGGGGTAGGGAAACGATCAGAAATATCTGCGACAGAAGAGGAGCGATGCCTGCGAACGGGAATCCCTTTGGGAACCTGAAGCATGGCTGAGATCGGTCTAAGCTTCCGCCTTGACATCCGCCATGCCATGTTCTAGGGTCGAAAGACGGGCCTCAACTCTAGAAAAACGGGAGGAACAGGGATCGTGAGAGGCGGTGGAGATAGACCAGGGGTACGAGGGATGGGATGGGTTCGCCGGGTAAGAACAGACAGACAGCAGCGGGATATGAGGGAATTCGACAGACAACAAAAGGGGGGGGGGGAAGATAAAAGTATAGGGCAGAGGAAAGCGAAGAAGGTGGGAGAGGCAATGCGGAAGGAGGAGGGGAAGTGCATGAGCTGAGGAGAAGGGGAGAACAGTACCACAGCGGGCAGAGAATAGCAGAAATAGCGGGAGTCTTGGAATTAAGCGGCGCTGAAGACCAATTGCCCTCTCTGCACCCAATGCAGAGAAAGTGAACAGGTTTGTAGACCTGTCGAACAGGCACAGAACATCTTGAGCCGAAGAAAGCGGAGAGGAAGAACAAATTGAGGGGTGGCCAGCTGGATCCATCGCCTTGATGGACCGCTGGCTTCTGATCTAGCGAGGTGCCACGCAATAACTCCTCATACTTAGCTTCCTGGGTATGAGCCATGCGGTAGACCAAAAGATCTCGAAGAGCGGTGTAGGGGGTGGGAGAAGAAGACAAGGTGGGGATTGAATCTCTGATACGGAGAGAGACTTCTTCGGGGAGAAAAGAGACAAGACGATACCATATCTTGTCTGTTCATCGCCGACGGTACGCAAAATACCGTCAACGATAGAAAAAAAGCTCAGGGTGGTGCGAATAGAAGGGGGAAGACGAACATGCGTGGGAGTTAGGGGTGGGAGTGGAATCCGTCTCCACCATGACGAGAGCAGGAGATGAAGAAGAAGAAGGAAATTGTGAAGGAAGGAGAAGGTAAGAATTAGGAGAGGAAAGAAGGAAGAAAGCAAAACCACCGCACAATACGGTATATATGGCGGTGTTTGAGTCCGTTACAGGAATTGAGGCAAATCGGCTATTTTGGACCCACAGCGTAACTGGTGTTTCAATGCCGGGCTAAGCTGGACGCCAACAGCTGCTAGACTGTGTGATAATGCGCTATGATAGACCGTGCACGCAGCTACTATACTGTGGACACAAAAGAAAAATTATATATTATATATAATATAGTTATATATAGTAGTATATATATATATATATATATATTATATATATATATATATATATATTATATATATATATATATTATATATATATATATATATATTATATATATATTATATATATAAATATATTATATACTATATATATAATATATTATATATGTAATTAGAATTATATTATATATATATTATATATATATTAATATATATATATATATATATAATATATATATAAATCAAAAAAATATATATATATATATAATATATATATATATAATATATATATTAATAATATATATTATAATATATATAGTATATATATATATATTATTTATTAGAATTTACTCTAAAATAAATTCTGTTATTGGGAATTCAACAGTACTGGGAGGTCGAACTGCTCTAGTCCAATATGAGAACGTCTAGCTCTAATTAATTATAGAAATTGTCACAAAAAACAATTATAGCTCCCATTAATAACACAAAGATAGTCTTTAAACCAGGATTTGTTCAAGTGATCTTTAAGATTTTGGATTCATTACCTTTTTTTTGAGGCTTTAGTTTTCATAAACTAAAGGTAGTTAATAATTCCTAGCTTTGGGCCCTACATATAGCATGGCCGTCTTAGAGTAGCTTCTGTATCAAAAACTCAAAGTAAGTACTTAACGGGATTTAGAGGCTAGAGATGTGTTAAGAATAAAACAGAAACAGATAGGATATTACTAAACAACTAGTCCTGCTAAATCAGAATATAAAGGGTTAGGACCAGCTTGGAAAGGAAACCTTAACCTAAGTTTCTTAGAACGATTCCTCTATCTTTACTATGGCAATAAATACTTTGGCCTAACTAGACTAATGTTTAATAATATAAAAGAAATACTTTACTCAGTTTTTAATGGATATACTTCAACAAATAGCATAATGCTACAAAATAGATCGGAGATATATCATCTCACATTTAACTCAATTGACTCTCAATTTTCGAAGTGCCGGCTCTTTTTAAGTGAGTTTCGGAAAAAAACTTTCGCTTTGTTGCTAACATATTTTTTCAAGAAAGTTCAAAACACCAAAACAGTGAAGAGATACAAGAAATATTCTAAAATCTTTGTAAGCATTTTAAAAAAAACCCAAGTTCAATTTAAAATAGTTAATAGCAACATAGTTAGGGGGTTTAATACAGGAATAAAATATTTCTAATATCTTCCCGCAAAAAACAATTTGCTGGAGGCAAATCTAAGGGAAATCGATTTTCAAATGTACAGAACAACTTTTAAAACCATAACATTCACGTTCAGTAACAACAATGCAGTTGCCTCATTATCATGGGACATGCAATATTCAATTAATTATTGAGCAAACTCAAAATATTGGTCTACAATTCAAGCTTCATATAACAAGCCATACAACTAAACCTAACTCGCTTAACTTAATTCTCAATAGGGAATATTATTTTAAGCAAATCATCCAGCTTTCTTTCAGGATTTCCTGACACTTCACAGGCAGCCTTGCCTTGCAGGTCTTTTCGTTAACCCTGATGGGCCTACTCCTAGCAACTGGAGGAGTAGGATCAGTATTAAGAACTTCTTCAGCAGAATTGTCCAATATCATCCCTTCTTTCACTCTGATTTGCCCCAGAGTGGGTTATAGACAATTCCATGGATACGCAGCAGAGGCTTCTGCCAAACCTAACCTCCTTCGTCTACCGCCCCACTTTGAAATCATTTATTTTTCAAGCGGCCCCCAATTTTCTTTTTACTGTTACCAAAACTTAAAAACCACAATGACAATTCATTACTTTAATAGTAAAGTAATGAAATGTTTGTGTGGTTTTTAAGTTTTTGGTGTATATATTATATATATATTATATAATAATAGTATTATTATTTGAGTATAAATATATATATATATAATATAATATATATATATATATATATTACTATATATATATATATATATATATATATTGATATATATATATATATATATAGTATATAGGTACTAAAATTAAAATAAAAAACTAAATTTATACAATCAACAGGGCAGAATATTAACTAACACATTACTAATAATGCGACGGTGATCTGTGTGGGGATTGTGGGGTAGTAGGTGTGAGCGTTTTTAATTTCAGTGAATTTTAAAATATTAAGTGATGAAATTACAAATCAGCCATTGCCCCCTAAACCACTTCAACACCCCCCATTTTTTTCCAGGCCCCTTACCGCCCCCCTCTAGGCCTCCAGCGCCCACAAGGGGGCGTTATCGCCCACTTTGAGATACATTGGATACAGGTTGCAAATAGGATGATGAACAGTTTTACCATTGCTTTGTTTAATTTTTACTGACCTAATAATTTTATCATGGCCTATAACCACTTCTATACCCTTCCCAACATCCAGAAGGGTCTAGGTTTGTTAGGCAGTTTTATAAGTACAACATCACCACACTTTATACGATTAGTCCAAGGACTCTGATACAAGTTTCTAC